>JAGFNK010000108.1:0-128197 GCA_025769875.1 Russula earlei | reverse complement strand
AACTAGCCGTGTCAGTTCACAAGCGGACAACAAGTTGGTAATAGAGAGGTGTTCAAGAAATGGGCTGGTTCCCATGTATAATGAGTAAGGATCCCTGCAGCGGTCGAAGTGTTTTATGCTAAACAGGTTATGGCCAATAGACCCTTCCTAGTACAACTCGGTCTGTTGAGAAGCTAGGGTAAGTTTGTAATGGAATAGACTAGGGCTGGTTCCACTAGCTATATGCGTTCAAGTCCGTAGGGGACCTTGAACAATGCAGAGAGAGTAGAGGAAGGTAGGTCTTAAAGGAGGAGAGCTCTTCTCAGGGGAGTGAAGAGAGACTCTTAGGGAAGGAAGGGAAAGGTGAAGAGTAGATGGTGGATGGTGTGTTGAGAGTTGATGAAATGGAGAGGTGGTTGTGGTTTAAGTTTGTGAGAGTGAAGTGGGTTGCAGGAGAATATGTTTGGACAAGAGTAGGTTGGATTCTACAAGAGACCAAGCTTAGGGCTTTGGTCACAAAGTACTGAGCTTATATATACAGGAGAAGCGCAGCAATAGCTGCGCTTTGACTGTGCTACTAGTATAGTAGGAGTCATAATAAGTAGGAGTCATAGGAATGAGGCCACAAATGAGTCAGAACCAAGTAACTGTGCTGCACAGTAGGTGCGCAGCATTGCACAGTCGAAACTAAGAAGTGAATATAAATGGAAAGAGAACCAAACAAAGGGAAAGTAATAGCAATCCAGTGTTACCTGGACGTGTATGGATCACATGATAACACAGAAGGGATCACAAGACATAAGAGATCACGAGACTAGTAAGTAAAGGGACGTACAAAAGCAAGCAGTCCATAGCAAAAAGGTAAGAGGTAAATGTAAAAGGAAAATGGTGTAACATGGGGCAACAAACCAGCCAGGTATGTGGCCTATGACATTGCCTTGGGAGAACTGAGAGTGAGGGGGAAGAATGGAGAAGGCCATGCAGACTATGGCAAGATCCTCCAGGCCACCCCTTGTTACAACCTCTATAACTATGGCCAAGATGAACACGATTTAGACTGCTTCGACACAGAGAGGCAGTTCGAAGGGCGCTGGAGACAGACCCTCTACCTGCTAGGCGACTATGGGCTGCAGGCAGAGCTTTACCGCCTAGACCACCTCTACACCCACCAAGAAATGTTGGAAGCTAACTATAAGGTGCTCGAAGAAGAGGAGAAGCAGCTGTGCTACAAGCTCAGCAAATACCTAGCTGAGAAGTGAGGAGTAGAGAGAGGCAGGGCTGAAGCCAAGGAGAGAATGGCAGCAGCCAAAGTATGCTCATGTTGCTGGGAGTTCATTGAAGCAGGCTGTAGCCAGGGAGAAACCCCTCCAGGTATCTGGGCTGAAGAACTCCTCACCAACTACTGGGATGGGCAGCCCATTCCCCCTTTACCCGTCTTCGTCCCTCAGCTGCCTTTGGCAGACATTGCTCAGGGGTATGATACCTCTACCCCAGAACCAGTACCAGCCAGCCCTGCACCTATGACAGTGCAAGGGTATTCAGAGGAGGAGATTGACATCCTCCAAACCATGTCCAGTATGCGCCTTCGAGGAGGGGCAGGATTGGAAGCGTCACCAAACCCTTCCCCCCAGAGCTCCATCTACTACCACTCCTATAGCAGCAGTGGAGAAGCATCTACTCAACAGCTGAGTTCATTCCCGAGCCTCAGCAACTGAACATGATAGAAGGGAGGAGGAAGAGGAACCAATGCAAGTATTGTGGCGAGGTACAGTTGCAGACAAGCAAAGTCAACAAAGTTAGGAGCCAACTTTTCTGGGCACCACAGGGTACCGGTTATGGTAGTTTAGTGTAAAAACATTAGATCAAGAACAATTAGAACAAGATTCAACAAGTGAATTTCCCTGAGGAAGAACTTTTATTTTCTGAGGTCAAATTTTTGGTGGGGATACCAAAAAAATCACGAAAAAGCGTTAATCAACTCCTTTTGTTGTGCCCTGCCCGCCACCATCAAAAGTTTAGGTGGCACTGCCACAGAAATCATACTAAAAATTAATTGAAATATTGGGGATAATACATGTCACCAATGCCTGGTGGTCACCAGCCAAAGTACCAGCGCAACATCTCGGGGCTGCACAACCAAAATCCAACCACAAATGTCACTGCAAACAAAGAGTCCAATCCACTCAATACTTCAGCAGAATCTGATGAGGAGTGCGAATGGAATTCTGGGACATACCATGACAGTCTAAAGGTTGACTTTGAAAAGGAGCTTTCTGACAATGAAACACACAACGATGACATAGAGGAATGGGCCGAATGGAACAATGAGTGGGATATAGACCTGGGTCATGCAACACCTGGCCTTCAGGCAAGGCTGATTTTAATGGCAGCCAGGCTTGGTGATGATCCTCATGATGAAGACTGGATACCAGCAAAGCTGAGTGCTAAAAGGAAGAAACAGGAGCAGGAAAAGAAGAGTATGTACCAATATTGCACTTTCCCATTGAAAATCAGCTGATATCTTGGAAACCCCGACCAAAGACGTATGCAAAAGGACCAGATGTTGCCAGCAAGTCAAAGTGCACACAAGGAGCGGTATTGAAAAACAACACAAACCCAAGGAAAGCTCAATGGCTTTATCAGCATCTATACACAAAACAAGGCATCCCATTCTGAGCCTCTGAGCTCCGAATATGTTCCTTCCCCCTTTTTGGATACCCAGGTTGAGCATCCAGCCATTATTCACCAAGAAACTACCACCCCACCTCCCCTCACTTTCAACAATGAGCCACAGTTGCCAATACATCGAAAGCAGACTCAAGCAGACAAGGAGTCCAGCCAAAGTGAAGGGGAACCTGAGGGAGACAGTAGTGTTTGCTACGAAGACAATGAGGAGCCATGGGAAGAAGAACTTTGAGAGAGAATCCAGGTGAAAGGTGAAATCCGTGGATGGAAGGATTTGTGGGATCAGCTCAAAACAGATCTCGCAGCAAAGTACAAATGTCATGCTTTACCTTTGAGTAAAGTACACCAGCTGATGATCCTCCTCCTCTTTGCAAACTTGATGGTCAAAGGGTACAAGCACATTCCAGCCAGCCTTGAGATTGCAAATCAATGGCATGATGCTCAAGAACCAAGTCCCCACTTTGCATGACGTATTCGGGCTCTTGCACACCATTACAAAATTTTTGAACAGCTTCCCATTGAGCACCACAGTGGAAGCAAGAATGCAAGGTCATTACTCAAGGATGAGGTTGTTCGAACTGCTTCATGCACATGGCTCACAGAGCAACATATTGGCTCTGTCACTCCAATCCTATTTGCTCACGTTCTCAATGAAACAATCCTCCTCCTCAGTCAACATCTCTCTAAAGCAACCTCTCTGTGAGCAAACCACACATTGGTGGCTTGTAAAACTTGGATGGACCCAGACTACAATTCAGAAAGGTGTTTATATGGATGGGCATGAGCGCAAGGATGTTGTTAAGTACCGTGAGGAGGAGTTCCTTCCAAAGATGCAAGAATTCGAGTGGAGGATGGTTCGTTTTGAAGGTCCAGAGCTTAGATGAGTGGAGCCCGAATTGTTACCAGGCAAACAAGTGTTGATGCCTCAGTGGCAAGACGAGAGCTGCATTCACCAGTGGGATGTGAGGACCTCAGCTTGGTGCGTTTGTTAGTCCAGGGCCTTATTATCATCATTTCTTACTGTTGTGGGTGGCAGGCTTGGACAAGGGCAGCAGATTTTGATGAAGAAATCAAAGGGTTGGATTATCCACATCTCAGACTTCATCAATGAGCATAATGGGCGGTTAGTGGTGAAGGATGCAGATGGGAAAGTCATTCGTGAGGCTCAGAAGATAATATATCCAGGATCTAATGGGGACCCTTGGTGGGATTGTGAACAGCTCATTCAGCAAGTCAAAGAGCAAGCAATTCCGGTTTTCAAGCAAGCGCATCCAAACTGTCAGGCACTCTTCATCTTTGATCAATCATCAGCACATGCTTCTCTTCCACCTGATGCCCTGAAAGCTTTCGAGATGAACAAGAGCAATGGTGGAAAGCAGTGTCAACAATGGGACATGATTATCCCAATGACAAATGCAACTGTCAAACTGTGTGGAAAACCTCAGAAGATGACAACCGAAGATGGTCAGCAAAAGGGACTTGAGCAAACCCTCTGAGAACATGGTTTTCAGGTCCATGGGCTCCATGCAAAGTGTGCTCCTGTCTGTCCACTTGAAAATACTGATTGCTGCATGGCTCAACTCTTAAGCCAACAGGATGACTTCAAGAACCAGATTTCGATGATTGAGGTGGTAATCAAGGATGCCGGACACAAATGCATCTTTTTACCCAAGTTCTGTTGTGAATTAAATCCCATTGAAATGGTGAGTAATTATTGTAATGTTTGATTCTTTCCTTCTAACTTTGCATACAATAGTACTGGGGTTGGGTGAAATACAGGTACCACGAGCCTCCCAAAAAGAGCTTCAATGATGCTAAGAAAGCTGCCATCGAGACTGGACACCTGTCTAACTGATGTCTTACAACAGTTCATCAACCGTACCTGGAGATTCATGAGTGCATACAGGGCCAGATTGACAGGAAAAGCAGCTGCATGGGCTGTTCAGAAGCAGAAGGATCACCGTGCTGTGTCCCGTGTTGCGATGATGCATCTGGAATCTGTCCTTGACCACAAAAATAGTTTTTGAAATGAGCCAAAAATTTGGCAGGTCCCAAAAAAGCATTGGAAAAATACTGGAGATGTGTTTTTTGACACTTTTTGACTTTCTGAGTTCATTCCCACAAAAATTAGAAGGCCAATCCCCACCAATCTGCTGCAATCCCATTTGTCGACTTCGCTTGTCCATGACTGTAGGATGCTTCAATAAGTACTGTCCACTGCCCCACCAGTATTGCCATGACCAATTGGCAGCAGACACTGCCTCACATTGCCTGGTACCTCCCTATCATCATTCCTACACACCCATCAGATCGTGCCCTTTCCACCAGGGATGGGAACTGGCACATCCAAGCCAGAAGAGGAAGTCCGACCAGGAGAGGGAGGACATTGCTAACCCATGCATCCTGCAGGTAGCGAAAGGAGAAGGATCCAGGACCTTTCAAGAACCTTTCACTATGACCCCTCTCTGCTCCAACACACCTCCAGTCAGGAGGTTACCTAGGGACTCTGACAGACTCCCACAGATCATGTCTCCTTCAGCTTCGCTGAGGAGTCAGAGGCGATAGTGGCCTCAGCATTGGCTGCCTATGAGGCAGCAGAAGAAGGCCAATACACCTTCACTGTGTCAACTCCTCCTCTTGATGATGATGGCGTTGACCCCACCACTCAATTTTAGAATTGTTGGTGTGTGGGACCACCAATCTGAAGGAGGGGTAATGTTACCGAGTGGTTTGGAGTCCGGAAGATGCTGGAACACCTGAACTATGGACTGCACCTTTTGCATCATATGTGCGTCAGATCTTGATCATTTATGTTAGTTGATATTGCGTTCAGAACGTGTTGATCATATCTTCCTTAGGATGTATTGAAGAAGCAATGAGTAGCATTGCTTCTGTCCCAGATGTTCCTTTACCGCCACATCTGTTGCTTCCACATTAGGAAAGTACTTATGACACCAAGATTGCTACTAGGGAAGCACTTAATGCTTCCAGCACCAAGATCGTTCACATAGAAGCAACCTTGCTTCTATGAGCCACGTTTTGCTTCTATAGCACCGACCAGTACTACAGTAGCACAAACCTTATCCCTGTAGGGCTATATAAAGCCCCCAGTTGTAGCAGTTGAGCCTTAAGCTCAACTTAGTTTGCCAATCCCAAACAGTTGACTCCTACCCCGTCTGCAGAGCCCCTCTCATCTTATTGCCATACTCCAGAAGGATCTAACACTCCTTCCCCTCCACAAATATTGCTTGCTTGACTCAAGCATATCTACATTGGTAGGACGTGTTTATAGATGCGACCATTGAACTTATACACTTTGGAGCCTTAACATAAGTTGAGCTTCTATCACAGACATCACTGTGAAAGCGAACCAGAAAAAGGCAGGAAGCCTTAGGACTAGGATCTAGTCATCATACAGTCAGCAACCTACGCTGAAGTAGTCAAGGGAGAGAACCTATACAGACCTCTCCACAACAAGAAGAAGGTGTACTACGTGACTCTCAACGAGCAGCATGGTTGGACACACACATACTTCTGTAAAGACCCCTACTGTCATTGGCATAGTCAGTGGTAAGCAGGCACACAAGTCCTGACTCCCTTGGAAAGGCAGTGGCAAGCAGTCAATCTGGAGATTGAAGGTGAACATAGCATATGTGTAAAGTTCAACCAGAAATCAAAGCAAGGAACCAAATTTGGCTGGTTCAAAGCTAGAGAAAGGGATGATCTACCCTCAGGAATCAAAGGGACTGCCATCTGGTGTTGGGCAGACCAGGAAGGACCTAACAGATACAAGGTCCGATACAAAGGAAGCTACCTTCCTTGTGAATACATCAACGATCTGTGGTACTTTGTTGATTACCACAAAGGACATCCCTACGCAGGAGAGGACAAAGACATTGACAAATATAAGGTTCTAGGTCTAGGAACCAAGACAGATCCTTATACTACTCATTGGGAGCCCAGAAGCCCAGTAGTAGATGACCCAGCTCCATTGATACAAAAGTCATCAAGTGGAGAAACAGAGAAGTTGGACCCTTTGACTACAGACCAAAAGGCAGAAGCACCAGAAGTATTGGAGCTGGCTGAAAGACTGGAGCAGACAGTACATGTCTTGCCTATTGAACCAACAATCATTGAAGAACCAGAAGAATCAGTTGAAATGGCTACCATTGCAGCAACACAAACAGCCACCATTGCCACCCAGACAGCAGGTGGAAGAACCAGGCCTACCATTGTAGTAAACCCTGGAGGCGGTCCACCTGGTGCAGGAGGACCACCTGGAGGTGGAGGAGTCCCCTTTGGACCTGCAGGCTCACCAGCCCCAGGAGGAGGCCCACCCAGAGGAGGTCCTCCAGGAGGAGGACCACCTGCAGCACCTCCTGTAGGACCAGGGGCGAACCTGGCACCCCAGCCAGCACCAGGCCCCCATGGAGGCAATGGATCTCTGAAAGGAGACCCTCCTGAAGTCTTCAAAGGAGACAGAAAGAAGACAAAGTACTTCATCCAGGATTTCAATCTATGGAATCTGCTTAACAGTGACAACCCAACTATGACTATTCCGATGAAGTGAGTAGCCCTAGCTCTCACCTACATCAAAGGAGAGAAGGTGCATGAATGGGTGGTCAACCAAACGAACCTGGTAGAAGCAAAAAGAAATGGGGACCCATCGTTTCCCTATGCACCTGTGCAGCTGGATCCAACTGACATGCTCTTTTGGACCGAATTTGTGGATGACTTCTTCAGAGAATTCAAAGACACCACAGAACCTGAAGACGCTTTCATGGAGCTACAACAATTGTCCATGTCTAAGGCAGCATTGCTGGATGACTACACCAGCAAATTCCTTGTTCTGCTCAGTAAAGCAGGATGGGACCAGAATTCACCAGGAGCAGTCAAAGCCTATAAAGCTGGACTGATCACCTGGCTGGTGCAACAAATCTACAATTGACCAGTCAGGGACATACATGCCATCAATGACCTACGAGCATGGATTAATGCTGCCAGGGAGGAACAGGCCAGAGACCAGCTTATGAAAGCTAATATTGGATCTGGAGGTGGATCATTGACCACTAGGGAGAATCGCATGAAGTCCCTACAGGCTGGGAAAAGGCAAAACCAAAGAGACCCGAATGCTATGGAAGTGGATTCAGTATCCACTGATGCAGCAAGGACCAAGCATCGTCCTCCTCTGACAGAGGAAAAGAAGAAACTGCTAGCAGAAGGGAAATGCTTCATCTGCAAGAAGGCAGGGCACATCAGCTGGAACTGTCCTGACAAGGACAGAGTCAAAAAGAAATCAAGTAACCCAAGAGACAAAGGGAAGGCTGCCAAATATGGTTTGGCAGCCACAATCAATTTAATTCAAGGTTCTAAGGTCTTACCTGATAAGGAAGTGATTGTGCACAATCAGAAAACATGGACAGAGACAGCCAAGCATATGGGTGTCAAACTCAAATGGGGCCCAAAACAACAGACCAGTCTCCCTGATGTGCAGGGACTGACAGTGCAAAGCATTGGCATTGCTAAGGAAAGTGCTGCCATGTTCACAATGATCCATATGCTGGGGGAAAATGGTTGGGCAAGTGTGCCAAGCCTGATGCAATGTCTGCCGCCATGTATGCATGCATGCATGCCCTCAGGGAACCATCATCCCTCCCTCCAATGCCACCGCCTCCCTTGCACCAGGTCCCTTCAGACTTGCACCGCTGCCTATTCTAACAGCCTCAACTGCTGCTGTTCCTTACAATACAAAATCTTTTTTTGTATCATTTTAATTTATTTGTCTAATAGCTAATAAATAAGTCATTGGAAATGTAATTGAGAAAGTGATTTGGATGCATGATTGATGCACCAATTCTTTTGCAGACACAATCACCTTTTATGGTAACTCAACCCACCATGAAAAGTACACAACTTCCTGCCAACCAAATGCAATTCACCCAGCAGCAGAGTTGTGACGCGATCACGTGATATACAAACTGAGACAAACAATTGTAATGGGAGTTGAGCGTGTCTCAGCCATTCCCGCCGGGCCATGATGGCGGACAGACGTTCGCGTCGACGTTGCTGCTCTCATTTTCGTGCGCGCCGCTGCTCAAGCAGCATATCCTTCACACCCTGTCCATGACCAACGAGGAGCTCGCTTCGCTCGAGCCGATCATCGCGCAGGCTTGGGACCAGTGGGATCGCCAGGGACGTCCTCCGCCACGCCATACGTGTGCGCACGACCCGTCAAATCCTCACCCCCCCCCCCCCCCCTCCCGGCCTCTACAGCGTCGGTTACACTATGCTCAACAAGCACAAGCCGCTGCGTGCGCAGGCAAACCTCCCGACGGTCAACCGCTCGGGGAGGTGACCCCTCCCCCGCCGCCCCACACGTACGCAACCGCGGTCGAGTTGGGCGACGCACAGACGACAGCACAGCCCTTCCCCCCGCCGGATCCTGACCAACATTCGACACCGCAAGCAAACGATTTTCGCGCACGCTTTCATCGCTCGCTCGTCACGCCGTCCCTTTGCCCCATGTTTCTTTGCCCACCGTTCCGATGTCACTACCGGTGTCTCAGCCCCACTAGCAGTTGTCTCTCCTCAAGCTGCCTCAGCTCCAGCTTTTCCCGCCACCCTGCCACCCCAGTTTCTGGCCCTCCCGCCGTCTCAGCCTCGCCCCCCACTACTTTAGCTTCGCCCTCTCCAGTCACAGTCTTGCCGAACACCGCTGCCTCCTTGTTGCTCACTGTCGCTGTCTCAGCCCCCCATTCCTGCCTCTCATTTCTCTCTTCAACCGAGCGCAATGCTCCCCAACAACAGACATATTACCAAACCCCGTGGCATGAGCCCTGCGAAGACATCTGACAAAGAAGATTTGTTAAGAGCGAGGGCTCTCAAATGTATAGCGCGCGTCGAGGCAGAGAATCGCACGGAAGCAGTATGTTGTCACCGAGTCACGGAGCGGTGCCCTTCCACTTCGTGACGAATCTCAGTGACATGTTTCAGGGAAACGCTCACTTCCGTGCGGGTGAATATCTCAAGGCTATTGTAGAATACGATGCCACTATTATGATCCACGGTTTGAACCCAGCATATCTTTCAAACATGGCCGCAGCGTGGCTTAAGCTGGAAGTTTTATTCCAGCGCTTGCAGCTATCGTTGCATACGAGAATGGATAAGTGACACGCAATGCGACCTGAAGGTACGACCATGCGGAGGCTTCTGCCGGAGAGGCTTTCGTTCTCGACCCCCGGTTCACGGAAGCGCGTTATCGTCGTGGCCTTGCGCGCAAGGGAAACCTCGAGCTTGCCCGCGCTCCTGTCGGTACGTGTGACCCTCCTCACCTGGCCTGCCGCTGATGCCAGCAGCACGCCACACGCGGCGTTTCACATCATCTCC
The DNA here is from genome assembly GCA_025769875.1 of Russula earlei. Lineage (NCBI taxonomy): Eukaryota > Fungi > Basidiomycota > Agaricomycetes > Russulales > Russulaceae > Russula > Russula earlei. The sequence goes on along the minus strand of JAGFNK010000108.1, from coordinate 118,147 downwards.
CCTTCCACTCGCGCGCTCACACATGCCATCGCCACCTGCAGTGGAGGAAGCCCCTTCATGGCTATCGCAAGGCGCTGGCACTAGCAATGCACAAGCCGACCACACCCTCCACCTCTGTCGAAAATGCTATGCTGCCTTCCACAGAGCTCACCACTCAATGCGACAAAGCCAATGGCACGTCGGCGACTGCAGCAGCAGAAGCAGCAGCTATGCGTTGCACCACCACGAGGCACGACGACAGAATGGAGCACGCACATGTGCACGCCTTGCCTCTCTCCACTGCTGGCTGGTCAACGCTCACGCCACCCAGTCCCGCCTTCTTGCCACACGCACCAGCATGCGATGACCTCGAGCGCTCCATCATCCCCCTTTTTGTAGCCAGCAGTTCAAGCCTGCTTGGTCTGTCAGTCGCAAGCTCACTTTCTTCTTGCAAGACGGAGGACCTCGGGACAGCTGCAGTTATGACGATCCCACATGGGCATATGGCTGAGAACTCCACTCTTGACAGTTTGACTGAGGACAGTCAAAATTTCATGCCCCTGGGTGGGAGATATATAGTGGATTGTGGCTGGCCACGGAATTCGCTCTTACATGGGTGCACGATTGCCCCCATCGTGCGTCCTGTCACCTCCAGGTTGCCCTCGCGTCACCTCCCTCACGTCCCTCGACCACGTTCTCAAGAGCTCGCCGCCACCGATCGCCACGTGCCAGCGCAGCCACTGGAGACGACGCCTCGACGCCTTGTGTCGTTTGGTCTGACCCCTTCCACTGACTTGGATTTCCTTTCATATGCCTGCCTGTCTTTCAGGCCTTTCCTGTCCCTTGGCTCCTCTCTTGTATATAAAAGCATATCTCGAATACAGGGAGTGGCCCTCTTGTTCCCTTCTTTGTAAGTACCCGAGCGGATCTGACTGAAGGATTCTTGCGCTTGACCGGCGTGCGTTTTTGTTTTCATTTTTGCGCGTTCTCTCTCATTCTCTTTCCCCTCTTCCTTCTCTCCAATGCAACAGCCCATTGTCCCATTTCACAAGCCTCTCTTCAGTGACACGGCATGGCCTGGACGCGGCGATGACGCTGCCCCCTCCCCTCCTACCCCAGTTTCTGCCGCGCGCGACATGTGTTTCCCTTTGTTTTTCCCCTTCATTTCTCTCTTTTTTACTTTCGTTCTCCTCTCAAGCAGCGGTGGCGACGACGATGTCACTGTCACAGTGGCAACCTCAACGCGATGGCCATGACCACGACTGCGACATGGAATGGCACAAGCAGCCACCACGAGTTTTCCCACGTGCAGTCATTCGCGCACGTTGACCAGGTGCGTTTTTCATCTTTATCTCGCGGGTTCTCATACTATCTCGCCTCCCTTTCCTCCTTCCTCCAGATGTTTGATATCTATGGGTTCCTGCTGTCCAACACCCAAACTGAACTCCATGCCTTCATCGTTCACTTGTTGTTGCGTTCACTCACTCGGCATTAACGAACTTTGGCGTTGTTTGCATATCACGTGGTTGCGTCACAACCTGCTGGGTGAATAGCGTTTAGTACTCCCGCCAGGAGGGGGATGGAAGGACCGCCATCGGTGTCCCGTCCCAATTCTCGTAGGATTCGCATCATGCATACTGCGCACATTGAACTACCTATCAATCTTGTACCTCCTGCCCTTGAGAATACAAACCTCTCGTCCCTCCAAAATCCGCTCCACCTCCATACAACATACCGTCCACCGGCATCGTTCCATGGCCGCAATACGTCGACAGCATGTCTACAATATCCCCCGCGCCGCCCCGCCGTACCGCGACCTCATGAGGGGTCCAGCCTTCGACAGTCCGTATATGTGCCTTGGCGCGCCGTTCGAGCAGTAGCTCTACGATCTCGGAGTAATGGTTGCTTATCGCAAGATGCAGCGGAGTCCATTCGTCATGCTTCTGTGCGTCCACGTCAGCGCCGTTGTCAAGTAACAACCGGACGATGCCCAAATGTCCGAATCGTGACGCCTTGTGCAAAGGGGTCCACCCAGTTCTGTCACGGGAGTTGACGTCTGCGCCATGCTCGATCAACAACTCTGCGACTTCTAATTTTCCTTCTTTCGATGCGACGTCCAACGGAGTCTGGAGGTTGTTTTCATTACGTTCATTGACATCTGCGCCACGATCAAGTAAAGATTGTATGACGCTAAGATTCCCCTCCTTTGACGCGCTGTGCAGGGAGGAATTCCCCTCATTGTCAGGGACATTCAAATCTTGCCCACTGCTGCGTTTTGAGGGGTCGGGATGCTCCGAGACTTGTTGTGCCAAGGTGTCAGGAGTCGGGAGTCTGTCTTCTTGAAAGCCGATGGCTCTCGCCCACTGGCCAAGCAATTCAGCGACATCGAACTTTCCATAGTGCAATGCCAACATCGAGGGGGACCAATTGTCGTTGTTACAGGAGGCCACGGTTGCGCCATTTTCGAGTAGCAACCGCACAACGTTCAGATGACCGTATCGCGATGCCGCCATCAATGGCGTCCAGCCATCGTCGCTACGAGGGTCAACAGCTGCGCCACGCCCCAACAATGTCTCCGTGACCTGGATTTCTCCCTCGCATGACGCCAGGTGCAAAGGGGTTTGCTCGTCCTCGTTCCGAACGTTGATGTTTGCGCCGTGATCAAGCAGAAACTTCACTTCGTCACAACGTCCATTCCTTGACGCCCGGTGTAAAGGACTCAGGTGGTCGTTGTCCAGGGCATTTATGTCCGCACCATGCTCAAGGAGCAGAATTGCAATGTTGGTGTATCCTTTGGCGAGGGCAGCATGGAATGGGGTAGCGTGGTAACCTCCCCTAGCATTGACATCTTGGGGAGACACCGTAATGAGATGTCTCACGGGGTTGTAAAAACCACATAGTGTGGCGTAGTACAATGGGACGGTCTCCGGCGGTGTCTCGAGGGGGTGGGCCGTGGACATACGCTCCCGGAAAGGGTAGTCCATATCGTATATCCAGACCCATGTTGCAAAATATGGCCTTTCCGGGTCAAAAAGCCGCTCTATGAGATTGTTGATGCTTGCTGACACGTTGCCGAGATGAGCGTGGAGAACCCAGTACTGAGCGGCGTAGATTGCAAGTGGGAAGTGTTCCATACCATCTCTATCGACCTGGTCCTGCTCGAGAAGGATACTGAGGGAAGCTTGCGCGAGAGTCATATGTGCCGCCGGAGGGTGAATAAAAAATAGGGAAAGGTCCCCCCCTGCGACCTCGAGACGATCCGATGTCAAGTATTCCTTCACGGAGAAATGCGAAAACTGAACGACAGGGGAACCGTCGACGTTTACAATAGAAATGAGGCTGGAACACGCAGATAGAATGGCACCATGGGCATTCTTGACGCTCCAGTCTTGGTGGTATTCGGGAGGATTTTGATCGTGAAACCGAATGGAAAGGACTTGGGCAAGTTCTTCGACACGAAGAGGACGTTCTGACACTGTGAGACATTGAAAGAGGCGGTAGGCGCATTTTCGCTTTGCCCTATCGATCCTTAACAAAATGCGCTTGTACGTTTCCTCCAGACTCTTTGGTAATATGTCTAATTCGTCCTGAAGAGTCGCTGGAAAGCATTGGCGAAGGTTTTCTAGCTGATAGACAACCCATTTGAACCTACACGTCGCGTGAGAGACCGTCGTGACTTGCATAATACTGATGACTTACATCCCATCGGCCTTCTCTAAAAGCGTGTTGATGACCAATTCTCTATCCTTCGCCTTCAATTCCCGCATATTTCGGTCTGAGTGAACAAAAGACCAGACATAATTGGCGATATCCTGTTTCTGTCCCCATTGGTCGTGAAGACAGACCGAGACACAGTGAGACTTCAACGAAAGAAGGTCAGCTTCGATGTCGGCTTCGGATCGACTGGTGAGAAAGATCCGTAGAGTTGGAACGCGTAAAAGACAAAGCTCCTTTACAAACTTAAGAACTCGTTCGCGGGGGGACACGATGTCTGTGTTTGGACATTCGTCCAGGGCGTCCATAATTATGTAAATTTTGGGTCGTCCTGGAAGGTTGAGCATGTCCTTAAAACATTTCATAAGGGCATCGTCGTCGGGCTGTTGAGAACCGGCATTGTACTTTTTATAAAGGGCAGAAATGATACCGTAACACGCATCGGATTCAGCGCAAAGTTGGGCAATAAGGGAGGTGAGCAGGCCGCGGACGTCCTGCTTTGCTTTGGCTGTGAATGAGCAGTAAAAATACGCCATAAAGGCTACTCCAGTTTCGCATCTTTCTTTGACCTCATTGATGATAGAGGAGCTATTAACGAACATGAATGAACTGGATGAGAAGAATCGGGGCTACACACACCAAAATATACTCTTTCCAGAACCGGCTATAAAAGGACAAGCGACCATGAGGCGATGAGAAAAAAAGAAACCTAGTAAAACACGTACGTTTGCCATGGACCCACAAGATGCAACCCCTTGCTATCCATTCTTCGAAGGTTGTACCTTGAATAAACCACGTCGCCGTTCCGTCGTGGTGGTATCTACGGGCGTTATTGTAGTCTTCGGATGGATCTGGAGGGGAGAGCCAACTGCGGATGTCCCTTTGCAGCTGGTCACCTGTGAAGCATTTCAGCCTCGACGGCCAGGAATACTGGCACAGAAAGAAAGGCTCACGATTTATCTTGTTGATATCATTTACTATCTCTTGCATCGTCACTAAAATTCGCCTTAGAAATGCCACAAGCCCTACGTAGGAAAATATACCTAAAGCCTCCCGAATTTCCTTTGTTGAGGCTGTGCCATCTAGTGAATAGGACTCTAGTCAGCCATTTACCGGAGATCTGAGTAAGGGTGGCCCACCATCCATGACTACCTTTACATTACTTACGAGACCGTGGACAACCTCAAGCGTCTGAGTGGCTGTCATTCGAGCCTCGTCCCGGGTAAGTCGGTCTAACCTCCGTAGAACATCTTCGACTTCGTGATCTTTCAACAATTTCCTGGCAAATGTCCCTGTGCCACGCTCAACCATAGATGATGCGCAGGAAACGAAGCACTTACTTAACCGCCCTTGCCTGACCTGTTTCGTCGCAAGAGTAAGCACAGTGAGCACTTCCACCATTATCTTCACCATTGTGACTGCCATCGGATAAGAGAACGGGATATTTTTCACATAGACATCGAGGCGACTGAGGAAGCACCCGATGCATTCGAAGAGGTCAATAAGCGCATCGTAACTTCCACCGACGCTAATGGCAGCCTGTTGAAGCTAAATATTAAAAAAGTCTGCATTAGGGATGGAAATGAGCTCCGCACCGCCAAGAGCACATCGATACCAACAAAGATTAGTTGAAACGGCACCTGGAAGGGGACGCATAAAGATACAACCCGATGACGTGAATCGGGCCTGTGGAGCTCACCACTGGCAGGACATTAATCTCGACGATGGCAGAATGGAGAGCTTGGATTACAGGGCCAAGCAAGTCGAATAACTGGTGTCCGGCCTTGTAGTCCCTGAACGCATTCTCTCTTTTGTGAAGTAGCTGGATGATGTCCTCCGGAGATCGGCAGCTCTGGAACTCCTCAGCAGAGGGATGTCTTGTGAGATCAATCCCTGTCTGCCTGGCATAGATGTCTAACGCGGCATCGAGAATCGATTGTAAGTTGGGAGAGGTGGTTGTAGAAGTCATCACTGCAGAAGGGAATGCGTTGTCGGTCAGGCTGCAGTTCATAGATGGCACGGCGTACAGCTTCTTCCTCAGGGCCTCTTACCACTAATCCCAGTAAAAGTGGATCTGATCTGATCATCTAACTGGATATAGAGATGCAGTGCGTTTGTACGCTTCAGTTGGAGTTCAAGTCTAGACCTCCAAACTACCATAGATCATTGCTGGTGATGTTTCAGAACCAGCCTGAAGCCACACCCTCAGGCTTGTCGGAGTTCAGAGAGCTAGCAATGGCGACTGTGGCAATAGACGAAGTGAGTGGTAAAATAGTCCAGTACGGAGGTATCTTCTCACGCTGACCACGGCAGGGGTAATTGGAAATTTCCTGCTATGGTATAACATCCATCAGGAATGGATAAGTCCAGTCCACTAAAAGTCAACTCAGGGATCAAAATACTGAGTCAGTCTCTTACAAATTCAATTTGTTGCCCTCCCATTCCAAACCAAACAATTACTGTAGTTGCATGGAGTTATATGGGTTGCCCCAAATCACCAGTTGGATTATATAAATTCGATTCAATTCAGCCTTAAAAGTTTATATTTATATAATTTGACAGGTGATTTGCAGGAGTTCATAGTTACAAAATATGGCCATATTCCTTCATCCTGGCGCTTGTCTACTTTCTACTGAGCCAGATCGCTGTGCGTGGATTGTTTTCTGTAGATGTCATTTTCTGATCATCATGCTATTTCCTATAAACTCGGTAAGAAAACGGTATGGCTTCCTCTATTTCTTGAAGCACTACTGACAAACTCGTGTGTGCAGCCGCAGAAAGAAGAATGAGAAGTATGAGGTTTCTTGACAAACTTGCGACGTCTCACATTAGTACACGAGATGAGTGACAATGGGGACGTTTCCAGGAGCGGTCTGTTGTCTTTCTCGTTGCTAGCATCTGGTTCTACTACTTCGTAGTCCTATCTTAGTAGTGGCCAACTTGAAGCGTCCTTGGCAAAACGCGGCGGAGTGAGGAAAATGGCGGCTCTCGAAGGCCTTCTTTGCGAGATATCAAATCTTACGAAGTTTGTTAGGGTATCATTAATCTTGTGTATGTATTGTGTGTAGCATGTGGCGGGGAGTGAGTGTACCGAATATGTCACGGTCATGCCGTTACTAGTGGCATTGCGACTACCCCCGCATCCACAGGTGGCGTTGCCTTAGTGCACGGCTGGTAAACGCTTCCCAGTTATCAATCTGTCCCTATGAATTGTGACCAAGTCCTTATTCCGATCGCGTGTCGGTTTGGTGAGTCACGATACTGTCTTCTTAGTGCCGGGCTCTTGATGCCGAGGATCTCAGTCGCGTCGGACCAATGGCTCACAGCTCAGTTCGACTCGACCTGGAAGATCTCAGAAGTGAAGCAATTTATCCTCGCGAAAGTGTTCAACAGAAGCGTCGCCAACAATGATTGTTTATCCTCACGAGGACGCCCCGTGTCACCTATCACCTTCGCTTCTGCTCGCAACTCGTCCGATAGCAACCACGACGGCTCACAAGAAGATGACCCCACCGCAGACCTCGAGTCTTACTTTTTCATGGATCCTCCTCGCCAGCTGCGCATGCGCCAGACGCCGAACCAGCGTGTCACCTCATCCTTCGCTCCGGAATCGCCGACGGAGCATTCCGCGGCGACGGTGCTGCCCGCGCACCAATATACGATGCTCGCATTCTCGACGGGCCAGCTGCTCGAAGACGACTATTCGCTCGCGTGGTATCGACTGCGTCCGCACGAGTTGCTCGAGCTTCACCCGCCGAGGACGATCGTGCGCCTACAGCGGGAGGTCGTGCTCGAGTACATCAAGCCCTACCTCGAGCTCGACGTGCGCGCCCTGCGCGTCATCGTCAACGACAAGGACTCGCACGCGCTCGGTCCAGCGTGCGCTTCTGACGCCCCCTCCCCGAACAGAATCAGGAAAGCAAAGGACCCTGGCGCGGGTGAGTCCCGCAGCGCGTGTGCCAGCGTGGGCGCGGGCGCGGGCATGGGTGGTGCCGGCGGGCCGCATGCGACGCAGTCGATGCGCAAACGCAGGAAGACGAAGTTGGAGTGGCGTGATCGGCATCTCGTCATTCGCCAGGGGATGCTGAGCCTCTTGAAATCTAGAACAGTGAGTCGCACGTTCCGTGGTCTAGCTGCCGAGGCGGCGTTCGTTGCTTGTCTTATTGATCTAATTTGACGACGTGTGGGCGGAACATGCCATCAGGATCCTACGCCCGTTCATACATGCTCGCTCGCCATGCTCACAACCTTGCGCGGTCAGGAGGACATGGTGCATGCTGCCACGGCTCCCTTGCCGAGTCCGCACATCGTCTGTGCCAAATTTCGTGTCGAGGGCTGTCCTTCCAGCGTACTCGAGCCCCAACTCTCATCTTCACCGACGATGGTCGAACAGTGGAATGACCCTTGGTCTGGCGGAACAATTACGCGGGAGAACGACAGCGGCCTTTGGGGGCGTCGTGAGTCAAAAGAGGATATCAAGCAACAACGCAAGGGTGCGATAGAGGGTGGCGATCGATCAAGGTGTAACAGTAACAGCATTCCAAGGGAGGACTCGTGTGAGGGCAGAACGCTAGATGTCAAGAGCGAGAGCCTTTGGTATGACATCAATGTTGGCGACGGCACACAAGGAACCTGGCTCGTTTTAGATACTTTGAATGAACACGGTGCGTAGTCTAGGGCATCCACCTGGTAGCTTTTTGACAACCTCCCACTTTGCACAGCTCACTCGAACCTTCTACGTGTCTTACACCGATGTTCACCAGACAAGATCAGCTCCACTTTGGTTCCCAACCACCTGCTTCCTCTCTCTTCTCTCTCCTCACCTTCCTCCCCTTCCTCACTGCTTTCTTCGCACGCTGGTACTCCACGCGGATCATCCTGTCCATATCCTGAATGGCGAACCGAGGTATCCCAACGTGCACAACGATCTGGCCTGGGAAACGTGAGCGATGCTATGAGTTGGATCTTGCGGGGGGGACCGCCCCTGGAGCCATCGGTCCCAAAGCTCAGTAGCACAGAGCTGCGCAAAAAACCCTCGAACCTGACAGCAGATCTTGAACCATTCGACTTCGACGGCGATGACGATTGCGGCGACGACGGTGATTGCGAACTCGAATGGGACTCATGGATGAGGGATCTTACTCGTCAAGCCCTCGCCGGCTTGAACAACAACAGTACCGCGACCGCGGTGACGGATCCGGTGACCAGTCACCCAAACCGCCACATCCGTTCCACCGCCTCGTCCTCGACATTTTCGAGCGTGGCCATGTCCGAGCAGGTCGCACCCACATCGCCCATGAGTCGCCGCCCCAGCGACATCATGCCCGGCGCAAACATGGGCCTTCTCTCAGCCGACTCGCCCGCTCTCCTCACGGCGCCGAGCGTGCTGCCATTTCAGAGCACGGGCGTCACGACGAGTACTGTCAGCGCAGGTGGCATCGTGCGCACCCGCTCGCTGATATCCGTCGATGGCGGCCGCGGCCGCGGCGTTGCCCGGGCGATGGAGGTGCTCAGCGAGGACGGCAGCGGTGGGAAGTCCATATGCAGCCACCGTGAGAGCAGGCACAGACGCGCGCGCGAGGATAGTAACCGAGGCGCTGTCGCTTCCTCGGCCCCCGCACGCAGCATGGCCGTGCCGACTGCGGCGAACACGATTACGTCGACGGTGACGGTGCAGGAATCAGGCGCATCACCACCGACGACGCGGTCCGACGGTTCTCTTTTTCTCGCGGAAGGATCAATCCGACCGGCGACGGCTGCGGCGGCGTCGAGTTCGGCATCGGCATCGTCCTCAGCGATGTTGGCGGGTGCTGGCTTGTCCGAGGCGATGACGTCTGGGATTGCGACGATGACGACAACCACATCAAGAAAGACGATCCAGCTGTCGCCACGCCGTTCGAGCGCGTCGGGGGAGATGCTGCGCTCGGAGGCGAATCCAGCAGGGAAGGGCAAGGCGAAAAGCTCGAGCCGTGGAAAGGCGTTCAGCCCCGAGCGGCTGGTGAGCAAGCTCGACTCGGCGTTGGACTTTGTTTCAGGATAAAAGGTATGGGGATGCATGTAGACGTCGACTCAGCGTCGGTAGATGGTCCTGCCCGCGACGGTGTGTATGCATGCCCCCCAAATTGCTTCATGTGATCTGGTCCCTGTCATTGGTCATTGGTCATCTATTCGGTCCTGTATGTATGTTCTGATAGCTATTGATTACAGTACACTATCCCATTAATATCTCCCTAATGGTCCGTGAATCTCATTCGGTTGGCACTCTCCATGTTGTCTTGTCTCACTCACCCCACCACCAGTGATTTGTTCAGGTAGATTGTCTTGATTATGTCTAGTGATGAGTTGGTGTTCAAAAGGGTTAGATGAGGTAGCTGGTTTGATGTAGGGTTCAGAGAGGATAGGCAGGTTCAATGTAGAAGCCATTGTGGAATGTTAAGCTTGGTCTGATGTCACAGTAACAAGCCATGTCAGTTCTTAAGCCTGAAGACTAGTTTGTTTGTAGAGCAGTGTTCAAAGAACAGGCTGTTTCCTGTTGTAAAGAGTAAAGATTCCTGCAGTGGTTGAAGTGTTTTATGCTAAACAGGTTATGGCCAATAGACCCTTCCTAGTATGACTTGGTCTGTTGAGAAGCTAGGGTAAGTTGTAATGGGATAGACTAGGGCTGGTTCCACTAGCTATATGCATTCAAGTTTGTCTTAGACCTTGAACATGCAAGAGAGAGTAGAGGAAGGTAGGTCTTTATTGTCGTTTTCACGTGACCTTGCACTTGCCATTTTTGGATGTCATTTCGAGTGCGAAATTAAAACTGCTATATCTCAACAGTTTCTCAACAGATTGCCTTGAAAATTTGACAGTAGAACCTTATATACTGTATCTATGTGCAGCTAAAATATGGGAGCCTAATATTTAGTTCTTGAAATGTCGATTTTCAGGTGCTGACATGAGTGCAAAACTTTGAACTGCCATATCTCAACTGTTTCTGAATTGATTGACTTGGAACTTCAAAAGTGGGATCTCATGTACTGTATCTAGGCGCAGCCCAAGAGTTGGGGTCTAATTCTCTGTTCTTGAAGTTTCGATTTTTGGGTGCAATCTGAGTGTGAAATTTCGAACTGCCATATCTCAACCATTTCTCAATGGATTGCCTTGAAACTTGGACAGTGGGATCTCATATAATGTGTCTAGGTGCAGCCAAAGAGTTGGTGTCTAATTATCAGTTCTTGAAGTTTCAATTTTTGGGTGCCCATCTGCATGCGATTTTTCGAACTGTCATATCTCAACCATTTCTCAATGGATTGCCTTGAAACTTGGACAGTAGAACCTCATGTACTGTATCCAGAGGCAGCCAAATAATTGGTTTCACTCGTTGAATTTTCACGTTTTGGGGTGCTGACCCCAAGCATGATAAAATTACATTATCCCTACAGCTGAGCACATGATATGATACAACTATTTATGATGTAGCACACGAGAAGGGCACATTTATGGGACTGGACAAGGACTGACAGAAGAGCGATAAGACAAAATCGAAACAATGATGCAAGGCGTGCGTTGAGGCAGCGATTGCGATTGCGCGTGAATGGGCGAGGCAAGGCGATGGTGGGCTGCGAGCCCTCAAGTACGGCGGTGGCGAACGATGATGAACAATGGGGGGGTGGCTCAGTAGTCGGAGCAACGCGGTGAGCGACAGTGTGCTGCTGTCGGGCACCTTTTGGCGTTTCTCGTGCGTGACACGGCATTCGCGCACTATGATCGTCGCATTTCACACCGCTTACCCCTCTCACACTTCAAAAAATGTGGCTTTTTATTATGCGAGCCATCAGGAAATGTCTTCCATATGTGGTGCGTCATACTTACCTGAAACCAGGAAATTGCTGTTGACCCTTGGACATGAAAGCTTGCTCCATTCACCTGGCTCATCCACAACATAACCCTCAAAATAGAGCTGGAGGTTCCCTTCACCAACTGCGGGAAGCTTTCCCTGGTCCTGTCCAACAACGGAAGAGGCGAACGCGAGCGGCGGTGTTCAAGTTTCGAACTGTTGGCGGCTGGCTGCGTGTGAGCCAGCAGAGCGGTGACTGGAGGAAGGATGAGTTTTGTACATATGGCAGGGAGAAATAACATTGCATACCTTTGTCATTTTGTCAACTTTTCATTTTGCTCTCCCACACAGTGTACTATCATGTGTGGGGAGTTTTAAAACTTTTACTAAATCACGAATAGAAATGGATCAACAACATATTTTTATGATCGATCTTTTGGAATCTGATGTGATAATATATGAACTAGCCCCCTGAAGCATCACTTTAGTATAAGATGGATGGGTGGTTGTGTCGGAAGGAAGCCGATTGTGCAAGTCCAAAAAATTGGGAGTTTCAAAACTTTCATCACGGATTGTCATGCTGACTCATACAACTGGTTGCATCTCCGCTATGGCAGTGTCTGTTGCCGCGTTCAAACACAACGAGATCCAGTTAGTATAGATGAACTATGTACATTATGTATAAGCATCAGGAAGCAATTTAATGAGAATCAGTTCTGCATATTATGGTGAGAATAAGAGCCGGTAGGATGGTGGTATGGTAGTGGTGGGTGCATCAGATGCCGAGGGAAAATATTTACAATGTTTGAAGAGAGCGGGGTCGGTGGAGGAGGGAGGGACAATGGTTCAGATGAGGGTCCAGCAGAGGTGGCTCTCGTGTTTGAGGTCTCCTCTTTAGTTTGCACAGTAGGCCATCTCCTTGTCCGGTTGAATATGCCTTCAAAGCATGAATCATCACGCAAGATGGGGTTGGCATCAAAATGAGCAGTTATCCGTGCCAAAATATCCTTCTTCTGGCCATCTGTGGTGAGTCCCAAGACCTGCACAATGTCTTGAAGGTCGGCCTTTGTTTTTGAGGTTAGTGTGCCTGTGAATGGTGCATTCGGATCCCTCTGCCGTCGTCGTTCATCCCTTTCTGCCTCCTTTGCCACTTGCTGCTCTCTCACTTCGCGCTTCCTCTGCTCTTCAGCCACCCACAATGCCTCCTGTTCTTCTGCAAGCCTCAAGCCTTCATCGGAGTTGAGCCACCTTGTGTTGACATTGAGTTTGCACCGCTTTTGAGGCCTATTCTCTTTGGTATTGAGTCACCATTTGAGATCCTGGATCTCAGTTCCTGCAATAGTGCAGTGGGCTTTGAGCATCGAATTTTCTGAACGGAGTTCCATAATTTGCTGTGAGAGGTTGCTGTATGCTTGTGAAAGTGTATTGAGTTGAGCTTGGACTGGGGACACGGCAGGTTGACCAGTGACTCTCCGTGTTTGCCGGGCTGTCGATGTGTAGGCCATGCTTGGTGGGGCAGGCTCCAGGAGCACTGAGGGTGCACGAACGGTGAGCACGGTAGAGTTCGGCACAATAGGTGGTGCGAGAGGAGCGTGATGTGAGTGTGGGACAGCTGGAAGAATCACATTGTCAGTTTGCTGGTTCTCATCATTGTTGATGGTATCATCTGAGTCATCCGAAGACGACTCGTTGTCTTTGTCAGGATTTCCCATTGGATAGGCAGGGTAGTCATCACCAGATTCATCATCAAGATTCTGGATTCCAAGAGGGAAACTCCTTGGTACATGGCATGAAGATGTGGACGTTGGGATGCTAGGTGCATAGTCTTCATCAGTGAAGACATCACAATTAACTGGCCAGCAGCCACTTTTCCGAAATGCGGTAATGATTGTTGTTGGCTTGAACATTTTGCTGCGGACATCCATGTACTCCTTGACAAAGTCTTCACGGAGCATCTCTTCACCAGTATCCTCAACAACCTTGTCACATCGCTCGGACCAGGCATGTTGGAATGGACCAAAAACTCCAACATCAAGGGGCTGGAGTTTATGAGTCGTGTGGGGCGGGAGACAGAAGAGGATGATGTTGTGCTCTCGGGCAAGGTTGATGAGCTCAAGCTTCTCATGTGAACCATGGCCATCATAGATAAGAAGGATAGGTTTGCCGGAAGTGTTTCGTGCAGTTGCCTGAGGAATAAATGAGTTTTTGAACCACTCTTTACAGAGAAAGTCATCCGTCCAGCCATTTTCGGACATAGAAATGCTTGATATGACTTAATTAGCTTCCTCAAAGACAACGGACGATTCAACTCACCCAATGCCAGGGTCAACCTCAAACCATTCTTGTGCAAATTCTTTCCCTGAAAAGACAAACCCTGGAAGCAGGTAGTTACCATCTGCACAAACACACTCAATGATTGTAATGAGCTCAAGATTCCCACTACGCACTCTATATTTAGGCCGATGTGACCGGTGTACAAAGTACTTCCGGTTTGAGTTTTTATGCCCACCTCCTCTCTGACAGCCCTTCTCATCCATGTTGTATACAGTTTCAATTGGAATTTCATACTTACAAATGATCTCCAGGAGAAGGTCAAAGTGTTTGTGCACAGTCGGTTTATTGAAGGCCTGGGCACGTTTTGGATCCAAACCTGATGGCTTCCCAAGTGTGATCCCTGGGTGACGTCAAAGAAAATAAACGATCCAGGTTTTGCTTGGCTTCTTCCCACAGAGGACCTCGGCCTTCTTCTGGATTGTCCGCTTGCTGAGGGGGTGGCCAGTGTCTGACAGGAAAGTAATCCAATCAATGAGTACTTTCTCTGCCTCTGGGGAGAGAAGCTGCTGGCTGATGTGAGCCTGTTTAGGAGGAACATGTTTGCCATGAAAACGGTTGCGAACAGGGTGGTAAGGAAGAGCGACACCAGTGCGAGTCTTGATTTCACGAATGACACCTGAGATGTTGGGTTTGACCTGGGCATGAAGCTGGGTGCATGCCTCTTGAATGAGTTTTTCAATGTCATGGATAATAGGACCTCTAGGAGACATGCTCCCTGCACCACAGGAGGGCTTTACAGTACTGTAGAGCCAAGGACTGTAACTCGAAAACGCGATGGACATGATGCGTAGCCGAGCGTGGTGGACTTTGAAACCCAATGGGCATCGGAGTACACACTGTCACGCAGTTTCACCATTTTGTCTGTATCTCCCCTCCTGCTCCTCTGAATTCTCTATAATTTTACACGAGGCTTTTGTGATATGCACAGATGAATTTTTACGATGTTGTGTTGAGAAATACTTATATCCTGAGCTGTTGTAATCAAGTTTTGAGTCTTCCCCTGTAATATCAGCAAGATTGAAAAGCAAGCACAATGATATTTCTTTATTTCTTTTGTGATCCATAATTTGGTAGTATATTGGTGATATATCTGTCATGAACCATTCCCCGGAGAAGGCCCTTGAAGGACCCTTCCTTATAGGAGGAAACCCAGCCTCTATGGTGTCACCCTGTTCACACGAGCAAAAGGGGTGAGTAGAGGTGTCCACAATATCGTGCGTGCATTGTTGCACGAGCGATTCTCGGCACAATCAACATACAGCAAGCCCCACTTAAAGGCAACCCTTCTAGCAACAAAAGACAGCATTAGGGCCTTCCTAAGGACCCTTTGGAACGACCTTAGGAACTCTACAATAGGTACTAACCTAGTATCAAAGGCCCTACAACGCGTTATTAGACCAACTCTAATAACTATAGAACGAACTATAAGGCAGCACTAAGGACCTTAATAGAAGTATTAGGGTCGACTCTAAGGACCCTAATAGAACTATATAAGGGCCTTATAAGATAACACTATTCCTTAACCAAACTACAAGTCCTCGAATGACCGGCCCTAAACTAACTAACAGGAAAATGAATTAGGTGCTTGCACGTGCACTAGAGCAGCAAACACGTGGACAATGGAAGCTCTTACTCATCAAGAGAAGCTTCTTACTCAGCAGCTTACTGAGCATGACTGAGCATGCTCAGTAAGCATCCTCCGATTCCTTACTCATCACTCCATGGTGTCAAGACACGTACTGCTGATCCGTGTGGACTCAGGAGCAGGTGGGCAAGGGTCGGAACAGATGGTACGCGGCGTAGGCGGCGTTGAACAAGAGGACGAGCCAAATGACTAAGATGTACCAGATGGGAACTGGTACGTGTAACTGGAGGCAAAGGCGAAGGTTAGAAGCCAGTGCAGCGAAGAGGCTTTAAACAAGGCGGTCGTAGAAGAGTACCTTGGGAGCGAGGGGAGTCTTTAAACTGAGCGGTCGCGGGGGAGTACCCAGGAAGATGAGAGTATCACAAATGGACAGTCTGACGACTGCCATGCTTCATTGGGGCTTATATACAGTATACAGGGTCGATTACAAAGCACTTGGGACTATTCTAGACTCTTTGGTACCAGTCCAATAGGACTACAGAGGCATAAACTTGCTTGTGTCAAGTTTCAGGCTTACTGAGCGCATTACTGATCATTGTGGAGCGATGACATCATTATGATGTCACTGTGGAGTGCTTAGTGAGCCTATGAGGTCACTGTGGAGTCGCTCAGTCAGCCTATGATGTCATTGGAGCCTTGATGACGTCAGATGATTTATGCAACAGTTCCCTAAGAGTTTGTGCCAGCTGTTTCGGGTCCTTGGTGGCTGAGGTGGCCATGTGGCTGCCACGCGATGATTACCCGATTAGGAAACTGGTGTCCTGGTCGTGTTATAGTGCCTTTGCAATAGCAATATCTTGTACCGCAGGGGGAATAGCCCAGAAAATGGAAGGGAGTCGGCAATGCAAAGTGAGAGAGGTTCTTCTTGAGTAAAATAGGACAATCTTCGTCCAGGACTTGGCCTTGGTTTGTAACAGCAGGGGGTTGTTCCTCTTCTTTAGAGCCTTTTGCAGGTTCATCTTCTTCTGCTTTGGTGGTTTGGGCCTTGACATCTTTCCCCTTTTGTTTAGGGTCATCTTTCTTCTTCCTCTGGGGGCATTGCCAGCTCATGTGTCCAACCTTTTTGCATATAAAACATTTCCCTTCTGCTTGTAACTTCTTCTTTTCTTCTTCACTAAGTCTTGAAGTGGCCCTGACTACATCTACATCCCTGCATTTGGATCCTTCCTTTTGGCTTTCTTCTCCTTCCAATTCCTGAGTCGTTGTGCCCTGGAACTTAGGTTCCCAGATGCTCCTAAGACATTCTTCATCTCATTCAGAGCTGCCACCTCTTCCCTTGCTATGGTTTGCCATGCACCTAGGTTTCCAGCTGCAGGTAAGGGCCTTCTTTGGAGGATCATGGCATGTAAGTTTCTTCGAAGCCCATCTCTGAATAGTTTGACTGTCCCTTGAGTATTTCTAGGCCATCTGGACATGAGTAGGTATTGATTAAAGGTCGCGATGTAGTCATCCAATTCTCCTTCCTTTATAGTGAGTTGTTGGATGTTCATTGTGGCATCTTCTATAGTCGTACTATCATGCCACTGATTTAGGAAGTCCATTGAGAAGAGGTACCACAGATCTTCATCTTCCCGAAGGTGAGTTGGTGGCAATTGGTTCACGTGGTCCCCTTGTACTCTTCTTATCAAGGTTTCCAGTTGTTGAATTACCCACCCATTGACTCTATCCCCTTTTATAAAGGACAAGGTGCAGGCTACCCTTTCATATGGCACTATCATGATGCTGCTTTGAGAATTCATGATCCTATACAGCTCAAATTCTTTCATGAACTGTATAGTCTTCTTCCTATTTCCTGTGAACATTGCTGGCAGTTGTCCTCTCATTGATCCTGTTCCTCCAGGGACTCCTTGAGCTGGTCCAGGGATCACTGCTTGGGGCGGGCCTCCTCCAGGCGGTACTCCTCCTGGTGGTACTCCTCCACCTGGTGGTCCTCCTCCTCCACCTGGTGCTCCTCCATCTGGTGGGTCTCCTCCTTGTTGTACATTGGGCACTAACATGGTTCCATGATGAGTGGCATACAAATTCCCAGATGTCAAATGGGTGGTTTGTGTTGCTATTTGGGTGGTAGTAGCCATTATTTCAGTTGCTGCTTGTGTCAAATCTATGGCTGTGGCAAAACGTTCGGTGAGCTTGTCTATTGGCTCCTTGTTCTTTTTGATTACTGGAGTGTCTTCAGGAGATTCTGATTCCTTTGGCTCGCTGACACTGGTAATAGATATGTCTCGTTCTGGTTCACTCCTAAACAGCCACCCGGTGGTATAGGGCTTGGCTTCAGTTCCTAAACTGAACTCTTCTGGATTGGCAATGAAGTTGTCTTCGAGCACATAGAGCCCATCCTTGTCCCAATCAATGAAATACCAGTGATCATTTATGTATTCTGCAGGTTAGACTTCATTGTTGAATTGAACGTCAAAAAATCCTCCTTCTGGTTTTTCAGTAGGATGCCACCATGCTCCTACACCAGTCAAGGAAAAGTTTTGAAGGTCCCAAGTTCTTCCTTTAAACCATGCGTATCGTTTTCCATTACTTCCTGTCTTGAATGGAGTGTTGATTGAATCTGACTCCAGTTTTGCCTAGCTTTCAGTTATGATACTGACAAGCTTGTTCTTGGCAAAAATACCAATGGGTTTGACTATGTTCTATATCCTTCTTTTCCAGGATATAAAGTCTTGGAGGAGTTCCTAATTGACACAGGTTCCTCCCTATGACTACTTCTGTGTAAGTTGGGATCCGAATTTTTGCTCCTACTTGGTGCAAAGGTAAGTACACTTGACTTATGTTAAAATCGGATTGATCTTATCGCTAACTCTTAGTGAAAGAGTTGCTTAATATAGTTCAAGCACTAGACTTCGATCCCTTTGATATTATCTCAGGAAGAATAAATGGAAGAGAAGAGAGGGGCCTCTTTCACTTAGAGTTCTTCAATAGACTGTATAGAGTATTTGACAAGATGGTTGTTTCTTGTTTGAGAGAGTTACTTGTACCTATACTATGAGATCCCTATGCATAGTAATCACTGCCATATCCCAATGACATACACTTCCTAGGTACCTGATCCTAACCACCATCTTGCCAAACCCGCTGTACTCTGCAGGACTTGAACCTCCTACAGTACTAGCCTACTTCCCCATTGACTGTACAGCCATGTCAATGAGTCACTTAAGACACTAAGCTATTCACTAAGCCAGCAGAAGTAAGTGCATATGAGTAAACAGAAATGAGTCACCAGAGCATAGGTAAGCAGATGAGAATGAGAAGACACAAGAATCCTAACATATGGTTGGACCTGGTTTGAATAGCTGGACATGTCAAGTTGGGAGGGGGGACTGCAGTCTCCAAATCCCACTTTCAAAGGCATGTATCATGGCAACTGAGGTGTATGTCATGTCTTATACCTAGCACTCTTGTCAACAGGCTAACTCTGAAGTCTAGTGTGGAGCATCTCCCAAAGGATGTCTTGAACACCTTTGCCCATATCTTACTGGGGAACCATCCTCCTCGACTTCTTTTGATGACCACCCCACCATTTGATTTCAATGAGCATTTCTGCACTCAAGCCTGGGGCTTCCCCGATCCCACTGGCCACAAGTGTTACTCCACACGCAGTGTTTTATCAGGTTTGTTTCTTTTTTGTCCCCTTCTCCTGCACTTCCAACTAGCTGATGAGGCCTCCCTCCCTAGTCCCAGTAACTTGACAATTGTGAGAATGAATGGGTTGTGACTTTGTGCATGTGTTTCTGTTTTTCATGTTTTCACACAAGCCTCTAATTAAACCTCATTCTCCTCTAGTCCCCTCTTTCACCTTGTGCCCCTCTCGTTCACCTCTCCTACCCTCCAGTTGCGTTTCTCCACCCTGAGTGACCTCTGTGCCCAGTGTTGTGGACAGCATGGTGGGGGTGTATTTTCCCTATTAGTTTTGAGCAGGCCATGCACGCTCGCTTTGGATGCAAGGCAAAAGTTAGAATAGAAAACATTATCCAACTAGAAAAATTGTTGAAATAAAAAATTATCCAAATAAAAGAAATTGGCTGCCCTCCATTACAATAACTTGGGGATTATGTGATGCTGATAACACAGTTATAACTAGTGTAATAACTGCGGTTATAAGTCTATAATAATTACAATTATGCAATGCTCATAACTGGGTAATATTTGAGGTGGATCTAATTATGTAACACGCATAACTTGGTTATAACCAGTATGATAAGACCATTATAAGGGTGAATATAATTGTGATTATGAGAACACAAGCCTTCATTATCATCATGACAACAAAGCTGGAGAATTATATCAAATTACATCATTATAATTGGCTATAATGCCCCTTCCCAATTTTCCAACATACATTGTGCATGACCTTTGGCTTTTGTAGAGTGGTAACTGGGAGTTTATAACGAGTGATGATATTCTTGTGGATGAAATTGTCGGTTGCTCCACTATCAAGTAGAGCAACAAGATTGGCCCTTTGTCCACTAGTGCATATTTGAACAGGAACCATGATTGAATTGAGTCTTGCTACAAATACATCACTAGGGAAGACAGCTCAAATTAAGGCTGGGTAATTCAAGCTGGGGGAAAATCCACACCATTATTGACCATGGCAGTAGCCCATGAACAACGTTGTTCTTCAGAATATCCAGACATTAGAGCCGCAACTTCCTCAGGAGATGGTCCTTCATTATAAGTTTGTGTCTCCTGTTGAGTAGGTTGTTGGACTATTTGATCATCAGGAGAATTTTCCTGATAATTTTCAGTTGGTTGTTCATCAGTTTGAGCTAAACGAACATGAGTGTCAACCTGTTCTTCAGGGTAATACAGTTCCTGGTATTCATCTGGTTCTATAACTTCAACCAGACATGTTTTCATAGGAACTGATTTGAAGGTGGTTGACTTGTTAGGACAATTGCATGCAACATGTCCTTGTTTAGAGCAAAAGAAGCAACGACCTTCGACTTGGTGTTGTTTCGTCTCTTGCTCAGTAGTGGCCACTCTAGCACGATCAACATCCATTGGAACAACTTGATTGTTGCCCCTAGGAATAAATTGACCAGTAGGGTTTCTTGGTACAAAGGTAGGATTGGCCCTAGGAGGCGGTCCAGGAGGAGGGTGGAATGTAGTATTGGTAGGACGGAAATTAAGGAAACATTGGGGATTATGCGCAATATTGCATATATCTCCCATATAGCTTTGCCTGACAGCATATTTGTTGTGTTCCTTTCTAGCTGCTTCAGTCCATTCCACAAAGGTGGTAGGTAGGGTTTCCCTTGTTAGGACATTATTGAGGAGTGGCCTACTAAGACCTCTAGCAAAGTAGTCTAGAGTTCCATTTGCATTTAGGTCATATCCTGCATCATTAGCAAGGTTGGTAAAGGTGGCGATATAAGTGTCAAGGTCAGGTCCTTGTTGCCTTAGAACAGCTAATTTGTTGAACGTGTTTTGCCTTTTATTGGTGTCCGTGAAGGCAGTGTTAAATGCAGTTCTAAAGTTGTTCCATAGAGCTTCATCAGTCCTGAGTATTCCAAGAGTGTTGACACTATTGTTGACTTTTTCCAGTTGAGTATCAACCCAATGGTCAACATTAGGGCCCCTTATAAAGGATAGACCAGTGTTAACTCGTCTATAGGGATTGTTGAAGAGAGAGTTTTCATCATTCATGTTATGAAAGATGGCAAACTCTCTCATGAATTTGGAGGATTGGAAGTGGTCTCCATCAAAGATAGATGGTGGGTTTCCCCTGACCACTCCATTAGAAGGGATTGGGACTATGGCAGCCATAGCTGGAGGAGGTGGAGCAGGAGGTGTAGGTGGAGTAGGAGGAGTAGGAGGTCTAGGAGTGGGTATGCGAGCGATACCAAAGATCCTTTGTGGTACAGGAAGTGGTTCTGGTGCTGGTGCGGCTTCTACAGCTAGATGTATAGGAGATAACCTAGGTGAAGGTTGTCTGGTTCGAGGTTGAGAGGATGGTCGATCTGATTCTTTGGCAGAAGATAGACAATGTCTTCCAAGAGCAGGTGAAGGTTGATAATGAAAGAGTTGGTATTGGGGGTCAGATTGATCCCAAGTTCCTAAACCATGTTCTTTGTTATCAAGGATAAGGCCTTTGTGAGTGGTGTATTCAAGATGAAGTCCAACTTCTTGTCTGTTGAGTTTATACCAACGTCCATTGATGAATTTGATAGGCCAAAAAAGTTGGTCGATGAAGAGGTAGTATCCTGTTTCTGGTGGACTGTCATGCCAAAAGGCTTTGCCAGTGATTCGTTCAGGTAGGTTGTTTTGATTTTGTTGAGTGACAAGTCAATGTTCAAGAGGGTTAGATGAGGTAGCTGGTTCAATATATGGTTCGGAGAGGACAGGTGGGTTTGATGTAGAAGCTGTTATGAAACGTTAAGCTTGGTCTGATGTCATGGTAACGAGCCGTGTCAGTTCTTCAAGCACAAAGACAAATCGATAGTAGAGATGTGTTTGAGAAACAGGCTGGTTCCTGTGTATAAAGAGTAAGGATCCCTGCAGCAGTCAAAGTGTTTTATGCTAAACAGGTTATGGCCAATAGACCCTTCCTAGTACGACTCGGTCTGTTGAGAAGCTAGGGTAAGTTTGTAATGGGATAGACTAGGGATGGTTCCACTAGCTATATGTGTTCAAGTCTGTCAGAGACCTTGAACAACGCAGAGAGAGTAGAGGAAGGTAGGTCTTAAAGGAGGAGAGCTCTTCTCAGTGGAGTGAGGAGAGACTCTTAGGAAAGGAAGGGATAGGTAGAGTAGATGGTACTTGGTGTGTGTGAAGAGTTGGTGAGATGGAGATGTGGATGTGGTTTGAGGATTAGGAGTGAAGTGGGTTGCAGGTGAATATGTTGGACAAGAGTAGGTTGGATTCTACAAGAGACCAAGCTTAGGGCTTTGGTCACAAAGTACTGAGCTTATATATACAGGAGAAGCGCGGTGTTACGAACCAAGGCCAGGCACTGGCCGAATATTGTCCTATTCCACTCAAGAGAGATCTCTCTTACTTTGCGTTACCAACTCCCTTTCGATTCTTGGGGTATCCCTCCGCGGTGCAAGATATCACTATTGCAAAGGCACTATAACACGACCAGGCACCTATTTCCTAATCGGGTAATCATCGCGTGGCAGCCACATGGTCACCCAGCCACCAGGAACCCAAAACAGTGGCACAAACTCTTAGAAACTGTGGCATAACTCATCTGATGTCATCAAGGCTCCAATGACATCATGGCTGACTGAGCAACTCCACAGTGACCTCATAGGCTCACTAAGCAGCTCCACAGTGACATCACAATGATGTCATCGCTCCACAATGATCAGTAATGCACTCAGTAAGCCTGAAACTTGACACAAGCGAGTTTATGCCTCTGTAGTCCTATTGGATGGTACCAAGGGGTCTAGAATAGTTCCAGTTCTTTGTAATCAACCCTGTACACTGTATATAAGCCCCAATGAAGCATGGCAGTCGTCAGACTGTCCATTTGTGATACTCTCATCTTCCTGGGTACTCCCCCGCGACCACTCAGTCTAAAGATTCCCCTCGCTTCCAAGGTACTCTTCAACAACTGCCTTATTTAAAGCCCTCTCGTTACACTGGCCTCCAGCCTTCGCCTCTGTCTCTTGCAACACCTACCAGTCCCCATCTGGTACCTACTTGTCATTTGGCTTGTCCTCCTGTTCAACTGCCTGCCTTCGCTGCATATCATCTGTTCTAACCCTTGCCCACCTGCTCCTGAGTCCTTAGTGATCAGCAGTACATGTCTTGACAAGTAGTCCATAGCAAAGGTAAGGAGTAAATGTAAAAGGAAAATGGTGTAACTATCTATGGTATTGTCATCAACCATTTCCCAGAGAGGGCCCTTGAAGGACCCTTCCTTATTAGAGGAAACCCAGCCTGTATGGTGTCACCCTGTTCACATGGACAAAAGGGGTGAGTAGAGGTGTCCACAATATCATGCACGCATTGTCGCGCAAGCGATTCTCGGCACAATCAACATACAGCAAGCCCCACTTAGTAGCAACCCTTTTAGCAATAAAGGACAGTACAAGCTGAAGCTTGCTTGGGCTTTGCCCAAGGGGTGTGCCTTCAGCAGGCCATGAGCATTCTCTTCATGTGTAATCCTTTTTTGGATAAAGGGAGAGGAGGTATATCATAATCCCACAATCATCACCATATGTAATCCTTTTTACTTATAAGGCCTATTTTAGCAGTTATTTTAGTAGTTATATTGGTGATCTCTGAAAAATCCTTGAGTTTCATTTTGGGTTGAAAATTATGTTTCTAAAAGGCCCTAATATGCCTTTAGTATATGCCTTTAGTATCATTACTGGGTATAATCCCTTTTTGGGTAAATGTGTAATCTTCATATCATCTAGCAGAACAATCCATGTCAATAAACTAAATCTCAACCAAAAACAGAACTCTTACCATGATCCTATCAATGACAGCAATTCATATGGCCAAGTCAACTGCCAATCAGTATGTGTCTTTGATGTTAATCACTCAACCATAGTGCTACAGCTCAGCTCCAGTTAAACTGGCAACTCATTTATTATATCAATGAAAAATGAAAAATATCATTACATCCACTGAAAGTAACATAGGCAACTGGTTTGCATTGCTGGCCAAGAAAATGCACACAACTCAAAGCATGACATCGCGTGAGGGAAGCTGTCACATGACAGCAGGGTTTGGGTGTGGTGTGTGGAAATTGGCCGGTCATGCGTCCTTTGGTCAGAAGCAGGGGTTACATAGAAAAAGCCAGCTGGAACTGGCAAGTCACAGACAGAGGCAAGAACACAAAAGAAAAGGAAAGAAGAAAGAAAAAAAAAGGGAAAATGAAAGAAAAGTACCTGAAAGCCAGAACACCATGTGGTCAGTGGAATTGGGTGGGACCATTCAGCCTTCATTTTGGGGTGTGCCTTTTTCTTGGGAGAATGTGTTTGCAGAGGCGATTGCGATTGTGCAGCATGTGCTGGCATGATGGAGATGGTGTTGTGATCTACCCCTCTTTCAGTTCATCCTTGTTTTACTTCTTATTGTTTCATCTTTGTGTTTCATCCTTTTCCCTTGGTTACCATTTCATCCCTTGATGCTGATGGTCCCTTATAGATTCAACCCTTGTGTATCACCTATTGTTCAAGCTCCTTTTGCTACTGGTTAGTATTATCTATTGTTCCGCATATGGTACTGTACAGCTTCGCTAGATACAGTATTTAAGCACCTGTAGAAGCTGGGGAATGTCCCAAGCTTAGCTTTGTCCCATTTCCTGTTGCATCCCTTGCCCTGTACTCTCTCAAATCACAACTTTGCTTGTGCTGGCCCTACACTTTGCTTGACCTAAGCACACCTCAAGGAACCTTTGTGTTCCTCTTCCTCCTCTGTCTCTCTCTCATCATCCTCTTCTTCTGTGAAACCAGGAGATTGACTCTGTCTGCAGACTGAGTCATTGTCTGACTCAGCCTTGAGATGCTAAACCTTTGACCCAGTCTCCTTGAGCCGGCCCCACTGAACCCTTGAACCAAGTCACAGGGACTTGGCCCCATTGAAACTTGAGCTAACGCTCTTACGGCCGTGACGCCGTAACACAAGCTAAGCTTCCTTACTCCATTCTGGAGATCAACGTTGAACTACCACCGAACCATTGGATCCGTGTCCAACCCAGACCCTCCCCAGACCTCCCCGAATACATTGTAGGAACTGCCACTTGGGACAGCTTTCACACCTTCCTCTGCTACGTCACCACTGAAAACAATGAAGAATTACCTGTTGAATTTATCAACAACCGCTGGTTCAAGCTACAACTCAGAAGAGGACAGCTCTACACCCATCAGGACCTAGAACTCATCAGAAATGACCTTGGATTAGGGTACTGGAGGGAAGACGACCCTCTTTACGAACCCCCATCAGAAACAGAAGCCTCCTCTATCGAAGGCAACCCCCCTGAACCAGAAAACACTGAAACCCAAACACCCTTTGAATCCCCTGCATTAGAACCAGAGGACCCCATTAAAAACCAGGAACCCATCGAAACCATAGAACTTGAACCACAGAACCCCCCTGAACCTACTATGGCAGCTCAACCCCAAATCGCCATACAACCACCCCAAGCTGCCGCTCAGGCCCCTCAGATGGCCACCCAGGCCCCCCCAGTCGTCGTTCCACCTCTTCAAGCAGCTGCCCCAGCACCACAAGGCACTAATGTGTCCCTCAGCGGTAAAGAACCCACTGCCTTCACAGGGGAGAGGAACAAAACAAAATGATTCATCATGGAATTTAACTTGTACTGGGGCCTTAATGACGACAAGGCAGTAATGGTTTCCCCTTTTAAATGAACAATGCTGGCCCTCTCCTATATTCAAGGAGAAAAGGTTGAAGAATGGGTCAACTCACATGCAACTGCACTCAGGGAAAAGGTAAACAGGGCTCAACACCCCATTGACAGAATGAACGAAGCGTTATGGAACGACTTCATCACAGACTTCACATTTAAGTTCACCAACACTGTGGAAAAGGAAGATGCTCAAGCAGCTCTCGCCAAACACACAATGAAGGAATCCCTTGATGATTACATCTCCACCTTTGAACAGCTTCTGAACAAAACAGGGTGGCCAGAAATGGACGTTATTGCTATTGAAAGTTTCAAAAATTGTCAAGACACGTACTGCTGATCACTAAGGACTCAGGAGCAGGTGGGCAAGGGTCGGAACAGATGGTACGCGGCGTAAACGGCGTTGAACAGAAGGACGAGCCAAATGACTAGAAGATACCAGATGGGGACTGGTACGTGTTGCAGGAGGCAGAGGCGAAGAGTAGAGGCCAGTGCAGTAAGGGGCTTTAGATAAGGCGGTCGTTGAAGAGTACCTTGTGTCATGAACCATTCTCCGGAGAGGGCCCTTGAAGGACCCTTCCTTATAGGAGGAAACCCAGCCTCTATGGTGTCACCCTGTTCACACGAGCAAAAGGGGTGAGTAGAGGTGTCCACAATATCGCGCGCGCATTGTTGCACGAGCGATTCTCGGCACAATCGACATACAGCAAGCCCCACTTAAAGGCAACCCTTCTAGCAACAAAAGACAGCATTAGGGCCTTCCTAAGGACCCTTTGGAACGACCCTAGGAACTCTACAATAGGTACTAACCTGAGTATCAAAGGCCCTACAACGCGTTATTAGACCAACTCTAATAACTATAGAACGAACTATAAGGCAACACTAAGGACCTTAATAGAAGTATTAGGGTCGACTCTAAGGACCCTAATAGAACTATATAAGGGCCTTATAAGATAACACTATTCCTAACCAAACTACAAGTCCTCAAATGACCGGCCCTAAACTAACTAACAGGAAATGAATCAGGTGCTTGCACGTGCACTAAAGCAGTGAACACTGTGGACAGTGGAAGCTCTTACTCATCAAGAGAAGCTTCTTACTCAGCAGCTTACTGAGCATGACCGAGCATGCTCAGTAAGCGTCCTCCGACTTCTTACTCATCACTCTATGGTGCTTGATAACAAGGTTATGACTTGTTCCCTATTTAGCAGTTCTCTTGTAGTATATAAGCGCTCAATAAAGTAGTGGACAGTCCTCAGACTGTCCATTTGTTTACGGCACTCTCCAACCCTGGGATACTCCTTTAAGGACCATCCCCTTGTGACTACCCTGGCCTCTTCCCTGCGTGATTGCTCGACTCTCACAGTAACAATACCTCTCTGGTATCTGTTACTACTCTGGACTCTACTTCTTGCCCATGCAGTCTTGGATGTCTATCGACTCGTCTTCGAGCTTATCCCTCGCTCTTGAACTGGATAGTTCAACAGTGAGTCTTGACACCTTGAGGACGAGGGAGGACTTTAGACTGAGCAGTCGCAGGGGAGTACCCAGGAAGATGAGAGTATCACAAATGGACAGTCTGACGACTGCCATGCTTCATTGGGGCTTATATACAGTGTACAGGGTCGATTACAAAGAACTGGGACTATTCTAGACTCTTTGGTACCACCCAATAGGACTACAGAGGCATAAACTTGCTTGTGTCAAGTTTCAGGCTTACTGAGCGTATTACTGATCATTGTGGAGCGATGACATCATTATGATGTCACTGTGGAGTGCTTAGTGAGCCTATGAGGTCACTGTGGAGTCGCTCAGTCAGCCATGATGTCATTGGAGCCTTGATGACGTCAGATGATTTATGCAACAGTTTCTAAGAGTTTGTGCCAGCTGTTTCAGGGTCCTTGGTGGCTGGGTGGCCATGTGGCTGCCACGCGATGATTACCCGATTAGGAAACGGGTGCCTGGTCGTGTTATAGTGCCTTTGCAATAGCGATATCTTGTACCGCAGGAGGGATAGCCCAGAAAATGGAAGGGAGTCGGTAATGCAAAGTGAGAGAGGTCTCTCTTGAGTGAAATAGGACAATCTACGGCCAGGATCTGGCCTTGGTTCGTAACATTCATCCCCTCTTTATAGACTTGTTGCTCCTGCAACAGGTAGGAACTTGTTTCTTTGGGAGGTGGAGTAGTTTGCATATGAGAAGTCAAAGTCTGTTTGTTTGTGGGGAATTCTTTCTTGTTCTATGGATTGCTTTGGGGATAGCTGTAGTTGATTGAGTGCATGTGATTGCAGGGGTTCTCTGAAAAGTTCGTTGGTAACAAGGATAAAGATAGTCATCGACGGAGGTCATGATGAGAGTTGTTGGTTTAGGGGTTACTCCTGGTGGGAATCGTTTTAAGCGCCTTCGGATATTTCCTGATGGAAGTCTTTAACAAGTAATTGCGCTTTTGATAGGTTAGATGCTGGTTCCCAAGTGTTTTCTGCGGCAGTGTAACCTTTCCATTTAACTAGGTATTGGATCCCTTTGCGGTTTGGGGAGAGTCGAGAGTTTAAGATCTGTTCTACTTCATATTGTTCTTCTCCTTCCACTAGTATCGGTGGCGGGTTTGAGAAATTAGGACCGTGGGCAGTGGTTTCTTTGTAAGGTTTAATCAGGGAATGGTGAAAGACTGGGTGTATCTTCCAGGACTTTGGTAGCTCGAGGCGAACATTTACTGGATAGGCAGTGATGACTTTGAATGGTCCATAGCATCGAGGGGCTAGTTTTGCTTTTGGGTGAGTGGTTCATAGATTTGTGGCTTCCAACCATACTTGATCCCCTTCTTTAAAACTGAAATGTGGAGGTTTGGGGTCCTGATTGCTTCATGATCTCAGTTGCTCGGTTTAGGGAGGCAGCTACTTCTTCTCTGAGTTGGTTTAATCTTGTTAGTCTTTCTTGGATTGAAGGGAACTTTGATGCAAAAGCAAGGGGCGGAGCAAATGTTGGGTTAAAGCCATACCAGACCTCGAAAGGGGGTTTGTTTGTAGCACTGTGTTGTCTGGCATTATGTGCAAACTCCATAAAGGGAATTAGTTCTGCCCAATTGTCCGCTTGGTGGTTGCAAAATATTCGTAGGTATTGTTCTAGTTCTTGGTTAACTCATTCTGTTTCTCCATCTGTTTGAGGGTGATATGCTATGCTCAATGATACCTTGACACTTAATTTCTTCCATAGTTCTTGAGTGACTTTTGCTGCGAATTGAGGGACCTCTGTCTGATATTATTTGTGTTGGGAGGCCTACTCTTCTCCAGACATTGTTCATGATTAGTGTTGCTGTTTCATCCGCTGTGATTGTCTTGTGGCAGGGGGTAATGATTATTGCTTTGCTGAACCGATCTACCACGACTAGGAGGCTGTCAAAGCCTTGTGAAATTGGTAGGTCCATGATAAAGTCCATGGTAATGCTCTTCCATACTTCTCCAGCTGGTGTAATTGGTACAAGGGGTGTTTCTGTCTTTGGGCAGGTTTTTTGTACTTTGGCAAATTGCGCAACCATCTACATAACTTTTGACATAGGTTAGCATTCCTGGCCACCAATAGTTTCGGCTGATTAGTTCGTAAGTTTTCCATTGGCCAGGATGTCCGGTGGCGAGGGAGTCATGGTGTAGTTTCAGAATTTTCTTTCGTAGGGTGTCGTTGTTTGGGATGTAGACTTTTCCTTTGAATAATATTAGTCCATCTTCGAGGTTCCAGTCTTGTAAGCCTTTGGATAATCGTCTTGGTCCATTCTTTATAATGATTGCTAACGCGTTAGACTACTTCTGGGTCGTATTCTTTGCTAGATCGCAGTTGTTGTCGAAGTTCTTGGTCACCGATCGGTTCTGTGGCAGAGGTGCGTGTTGCTCTAATTTTAAAATATTTGTCATCTAGGAGCACCTTTCCATCATTTTCGTTTTGTATCCCCTCTTTAAAGTCTGGCCGCCTGGACAGACCGTCTGCTTTGTTCATGGTTCCTGGGTGATGGGTGATGGCAAAGTCAAAGTTGCTGAGAAGGAGCGCCCATCGGGCTTGTCGTCGCGTGAGTTTTTGTTTTGTCATGAAGTATGTCAAATTATTGTGGTCTGTCCATAGATCAATGGGGTGTGTAGCGCCTTCAAGGTAGTGTCGGAAGTGCCAGAGGGATGAGACAATGGCAAGGAGTTCTTTATCATAGATCATGTAATTTCATTGTGCAGGGTCTAAGGATTTTGAAAAATAGGCTACTGGGTGGTATCTGTTAAATTCATCAGGTTGTTCTAAGATTGCGCCAACTGCAAAGTCGCTTGCGTCGCAGATGAGTCGAAAGGGTTTTGTATGATCAGGTAACATGAGGACTGGGGCTGTTGTGAACGCTTGAATTAATTTTCTGAATGCTTGTTCTTCATCATCTTCCCATTTAAAGGGGTGTTCTTTCTTGGTTAGATTAAACAAGGGTCATGCCATTCGTGAGTATTGGTGGATAAATCGTCGATAGAAGTTGCAAAACCCTAGAAATGCTTGTACTTCTGTAACATTGGTCGGAGTAGGCCATTTTGTAATGCCTATTAACTTGTCTTGGTCCATGGATATTCGTCCTTGGGAGATATTGATGCCTAGGTAACTAATAGAGGTTTGTCGAAAAGCACATTTCTCTGGTTTCAAGTATAAGTCGTGGTCTTGGAGTGTCTTTAGGACCTTATGCGTCCAGTCATCTAGTTCATTCAAGGTTTGCGCCATGATTAGTATATCATCTAGGTAAACGACCACTTGTTCTGTGGCAATGTATTTTGCTAGGATGGTGTTCATAAAGCGTTGGAAAGTGGCTGGGGCGTTGCAGAGACCAAATGTCATTATTAAAGGTTCGAAGAGTCCTAATGGTGTCTTGAATGCCGCTGAGGTGTTCATCGCCTTCTCTTAGACGGATGTTATTGTATCCCCATCGTACGTCAAACTTGGTAAAGTATTGGGCTCCTTGGAGTTTGTCGATTAATTCAGGAATCAAAGGTAGTGGGTAGGCGTCTTTAATTGTTGCTGTGTTCAGGGCTCGGTAGTCTTGTACTGGTCGTAGACTTCCACCTTTCTTTTCTACAAAGAAGAATGGACTGGCAATAGCTGCTTTTGATGGTCGGATAGTGCCTCTTTTCAAATGTTCATTTAGGTATTCTTTTAGGGCTTGTAGTTCTTTAGGAGTAAGTCGATAGATACCAGAATCGCGTCGGGCGATCCCTGGTTTCAGATTGATTGCATGGTCCCATGGTTGGTGAGCAGGAAGGCGTTGGGAAGCTTGTTCATCGAAAACCTTTCGCCATTTCAAGAATTGGGCAGGGATAAGTTCGTCTAATGTCTTAGGAGGTGTTTCTGCATTGGCTAGTTTGGTAGCTGTGGTTGATTTGGCTCTTATGCTGATTGTTATTGGGCTAAACGCATCATGGATTTGTTCGTCAACACATGGGTTCAATGGTCCTTCAGTATCTGGGAAGATTAGTGCAGCAACGTCCGTAAACTCGGGTTCTTCTTCTTCAGGGAAAGTAAGCGCTTGTATTTGGTAATTCCGCAGTTCCAGATGCAGATGCAATGGTTATGCTTGGGTGTGTGGTAAGGCAAGTTCGGGGGCAGTTCCTCAGTGTGATTGTATCATTTGCCCAATCAATATCTGGGTTGTGGTGTCGTAGCCAATCTGTTCCTAAGATAATGTCGTGATCTCCAATGTTAGTGACAAGGAATTCTGCTTGTTCGTCATGAGTGGCGCCTGTGTGCGCTTGAATGCGAAGTCTTTGGATGGTGCTAAAACGTATTAGTCCATTGGCATTTTGTGTTCCGTCTACATTTTGTGCTGGCAAGGGTTTGGTAATAGTTCGAAGGTGCAGGTGGTGTCTTTGTGCAAATCGTTCATGGATTATCATTCCTTCTGCTCCACTGTCGAGCAGGGCTCTTGCACCGATTTCTTTGCCGCTTGTCTTCCCTACTAAGGTAACTTTCAAGGCAATGGAAGGGGAGCGAATATTCTTGGTAAAAACTTTGGGGTAATTGATTTCTCTTTGTATCGTACTGATTTGGACCGCGTCCCTCCTCGGTGCAGAAGGGGGTCCAATTAAAAATCCATAGGAGCAGATCTTGGGCGGAGGATCGAGTCTGCAAGTGTTTCTCTCCAAGTCGTTAGTGATGCAACAGGAACGGGTTCTTCTTGCACAGGTTCGATGTTTTCATCTTGGATGGTTGTGGCTCTGACTGTTTGGGGGCGAGATCCTTGTCGTTGGCGTCCTTGAGCTGCTTTCTTTGCTCTACATTGATTTGCCATATGATTCTTCTTTCCACAATAATAACAGAGATTGTTCTTGCGTCGAAATTCTTTCTCTGCATCTGTGAGGGGTTTCCTTTCACTTCTGGATTCCCAGGGTCGTTCATTGGGTTCTCCTTGGTACAAGTTAATTTCCAATGGATTATCTGATCCTTGAGTGTTTAATCCTCGGGCACGCACAGAGCGTCCTCCTCGAAAAGCAGTGGAGTTGTATAGGTGGAAAAGGTTGTCGAATTCTCTTGCTGCTTTGACAAGGGCTGCAAGTGTAGTTGGTGTTGGTGTGATTCCCAATATTTTCTGATGTAAGGCCGGGTTAATGTTCTTCCTAAATGCGTACATCTTTGTTCTTTCATCGGTGGTAGCTCGTGATGCGTGGTGCGACCATTTCTGATACCATTCATTAAATGGTAGTTTTCCTTGATAATAGGTGTGCATGGTATTAGCGGAGGCCAACTCTGCTTCTGCAGGGATGAAGTGATCGGCAAAGGCTTTCTTGAAGTCGTCCCATGATCCATAGTCTGCTATTGTATGAGCCATAGCCTTAGTGGTCTGTTCTCTAGCCCATGCTCCAGCGGGTGTTCCTACTTTAAAGTGGGTTAGTGCAGCAGCGACTTTCTTGCTTTCATCTGTAAAGGAGTCGCCATTGATGTAGTAGTAATTGGCTAAAGCTGCCCAAAAGGCTTCTGCATTATCGGCCTTTCCATCAAAGGGTTCTGGTGCAGTTCCAACAAGACGTGGATTGCTTGACATTGTAGGGTTCTGAGTTGTTGCGACTGTAACAATTGGTGGAGCTGGACCTTGTAACTGGATTCTAGTTGGAGTGAGTGTTCGGGGAATTGTTTGTGGTACGCTGCTAGCTGTATGCGGAGTGGGTTGTTGAGTGTTTCGACGGGTAGAGGGTCCTGGAGTAGTGCTTCGAGCGCTTGGTGCAGTGCCTAGAACAGCGGTAACTTCTTGTGTTGCTCTAGCCGTGAAGTCGACTTCTTTGTTGTTGTAGTAAACCCAATATCTTCTAGAATGACTCCACTTGACTGGTTTATCTAGGAAGAGACCTGTGAAATTGTAGGGGTTGAATTCTTGAACGTTTTCCGCTCCTGGGGCTGCTGCTTTAAGTTGTTCAGTGGTAACTTCGTTGTTGTCGTCTTCGTATAACCATGTGTCAGAAAGATTTCCGTGGTTGATAATAGATACACCCACGAATTTCCCTCGGTAACAGTGATCTTGAGTGTCGTAACTGAGGCCTTCAAATAGGAGTGGGATTAGATTTTCTTCTTCGTCAGTGATGTCTCTCCTAGTGCTCATAGATCTAGACGACTGTTATAGTCCAATGACCGTTGTTCCAAGGATATGCAATGGTGTAGGCTGGTTTTAGTCGAATAGTATCGGGTCTTCCTTGGTGTTTTCTTAATTGGATTCGGGAATATTCTTCAGTGATGCTGCTTTGTGTTAGAACCACTCGGGTCTTCCACAGATATCCTTCGAATTCTGCTGGGGAGATGGCAAAGTCACTTATTTCCTTGGTGGGGTGTTTGTAAACTATAAAGTGTGTCAGTCGTTGATGCCTAAGCTTGGGTGCAATAACTCTTGAATTCAATTAACTCTCTCCTTGAACGCGTAGGTAGGTTTAATGCTAAGAAGGATTGTTCTGGTAGATAACAGTGTAAATCAGTATTCCTAAGATTGGCACTATCAGGGGATTCAACAAGGGGTGATGCAAAGGGTTGGGTAGGT
Organism: Russula earlei; assembly: GCA_025769875.1. Classification (NCBI taxonomy): domain Eukaryota; kingdom Fungi; phylum Basidiomycota; class Agaricomycetes; order Russulales; family Russulaceae; genus Russula; species Russula earlei. The sequence continues at coordinate 84,295 of JAGFNK010000108.1, read as the reverse complement.
ATAACAGGGGTAGGAATACGGTTGGTAAACAAGGGTACGTAGGCATCAGGAGGGGTAGGAGGTAATGGTCTTTCGACAAGGAATCCTCTTGCGTTGGGGATTGTTTCTCTCTCAGGGGGTCGTTGGGATGATGCACGTCTTCTGTGTCGAGGGGCCAGATTTATCGAATGGGGAGGTGGTAATCGCCCGGCATCCACAAGGTAATTCTGTCAGGAGTAGGAGGTGTGTCTGGTCGAAAGTTGCACATGCAATACTCTGTTTTGCAGTTACACCTTGCTGTCCATGGATTTGACTCAGTATTTTCTGTGCTGGCAGACCAACATTCTTGGCTAGTTGGGACAGTGGTCTGAATCGGTGTGAGGGGTCGAGGGGCGAGACTTGAGGCTTCTAGGATTGCTGGGACAGAATAGTATGCAGGGGGACCAGTATATGAGGCATCTGGGCTGGTAATTGCCCAAGGTTGATTATAGTCTGTGTCGTACAACCACGAGTTAGTTTCCCAATTGAAGGTGTTGTGTATTCCTGGTACAACCGCAAGTTGGACGTAAGATTGGTTTTCCCTTTGTATTCTGTTGAGACGTAGGTGGTAGAACTGGACAGTGAGACGATAGTAGCTGATGTATGTCCAAGCTAAGTAGAACAAGCGGTATCCTGTTCTCAAGGAGTGGATAATAATGTGGTGGCGTGGTTGAATGACTCTGGTCCAGAGGTTTAATTCACTGGTGCATAAGGATTGGTAGTCAACTGGTTGTCCTTGGATGTTCTTCGCTTGAGCAAGGTGCCAATATAATAGTTGTTGTCGTGCTGGTGGTAGAAGTCGACTAAGGGTTTCAAGGTATAGTGCGTGTTCGTTGTGGCTTAAGAGCTGTCCAAAAGGCAAGACTTCAAGGAACTCTTTAACAATAAGGTGGGGGAAGTCCTTGTGAGGTGGTTCAATTTCTGGTATGTCATGTAAGTTGGTTAAAGTGGTGATAGGGAACGCGATGGAGGTCCAGGTTTGATAGTGATTTAGACTTAAGACGTGTCTAGTGATAGCGTCTTCTTCTTCGTCTTCTTCTAAGGCGTATTCTCGAGGCACTTTAGTTAAAACAAGAAAAGGATCTTTATTTGATCTTTATTGAAGCGTTACAAGGGTGGTTCTTACTTTTTAAGAACCGTGCGCAAGATCTATAGTTTCGAGTTGGTACCTCTTGATTATTTCGAGAGGGTTAGGGGGAATACGAGGCGTAAAGCAAAAGCGAAGTAGCTGGGGGTTAAAGCGGATGGTGTCGACTGTATAAGTCAAATAGTGACGTAGGGACACACGGTTATTGTTCTCCTCGAAGTGTGAGTAGCCGTATGCGAAAGCGAGACGTCCGTCCAAGAAGTCGTGTATGATAGATAAGCAAAACGAGCCTTCGTAAGCAGGATGGTAAATAGCAGGCAAGATAAGTAGTTTCCTAAATAACAAGGTGTTAAAAATGTATGCGATGCGTCCAAGGGGGAAGCCAGCGTCCGGGGCATATATCCCGACGTTAGAGCAGATGCCGAAGGGGGTGAGATTGTACTGGGTGGCAAGGGCAGTGTTGGAGGGTTCGACCGCAAAAGTGTGGATGATGCGTGCACGAAAGGCAGTAGTGAAGGTGTCTGTGAATGCGTGATGAGCTAATTGGTCTGAGGTAGGGATGCGCCCAAGGTAGTCTTGATGATTCAAATTGTGGAGGGGATGCCACTGCTCCTGGCGATGATTGGTGGTAGGGAGGACGAAGTACTGGTGCGGATGGAAGCGAAATGCTGTGCAAGGGGGACGGTCAAGGAAACCTTCAGGCAAGGGAGGTCGGTCCGCTTGCTGTTGCTCGTTCTGCGCAGGAGGGGGAGTGCCAACAGGGACAAAGTCGCCTGGTGTCAAGACTCACTGTTGAACTATCCAGTTCAAGAGCGAGGGATAAGCTCGAAGACGAGTCGATAGACGTCCAAGACTGCGTGGGCAAGAAGAAGAGTCCAGAGTAGTAACAGATACCAGAGAGGAACTGTTACTGTGAGAGTAGAGCAATCACGCAGGGAAGAGGCCAGGGTAGTCACAAGGGGATGGTCCTTAAAGGAGTATCCCAGGGGTAGAGAGTGCCGTAAACAAATGGACAGTCTGAGGACTGTCCGCTACTTTATTGAGCGCTTATATACTACAAGAGAGCTGCTAAATAGGGAACAAGTCATAACCTTGTTATCAAGCACAATAGAGTGATGAGTAAGAAGTCGGAGGATGCTTACTGAGCATGCTCAGTCATGCTCAGTAAGCTGCTGAGTAAGAAGCTTCTCTTGATGAGTAAGAGCTTCCATTGTCCACGTGTTCACTGCTTTAGTACACGTGCAAGCACCTGATTCATTTCCTGTTAGTTAGTTTAGGGCCGGTCATTTGAGGACTTGTAGTTTGGTTATGGAATAGTGTTATCTTATAAGGCCCTTATATAGTTCTATTAGGGTCCTTAGAGTCGACCCTAATACTTCTATTAAGGTCCTTAGTGTTGCCTTATAGTTCGTTCTATAGTTATTAGAGTGGGTCTAATAACGCGTTGTAGGGCCTTTGATACTAGGTTAGTACCTATTGTAGAGTTCCTAGGGTCGTTCCAAAGGGTCCTTAGGAAGGCTCTAATACTGTCCTTAGTTGCTAGAAGGGTTGCCTTTAAGTGGGGCTTGCTGTATGTCGATTGTGCCGAGAATCGCTCGCGCAACAATGCGCGCGCGATATTGTGGACACCTCTACTCACCCCTTTTGCTCGTGTGAACAGGGTGGCATCATAGAGGCTGGGTTTCCTCCTATAAGGAAGGGTCCTTCAAGGGCCCTCTCCGGGGAATGGTTCATGACACCTGGGATAGGCTGGGGAATGCTGGGAGATGATGGTGGGGCTGTTGGGGAGTATAAGAGGCTGAGGGGCGAGGATGTGTCGATTGGGTCAATGTCTTCAGTGAGGATGCGAAGGGCAGTGCATGGGGTAGGTTGCTGAGGAGAAGGGAGGCGCAAGGAGGTGTTAACCAAAGTGGGAGAGTTAGGAGTGGACACTTGAGTGTTGGCTGGTCAATACAGGGATGATGAGAGACTGTCCAGATGTCAAGACATGTACTGCTGATCACTAAGGACTCAGGAGCAGGTGGGCAAGGGTCAGAACAGATGGTACGCGGCGTAAACGGCGTTGAACAGAAGGACGAGCCAAACGACTAGAAGATACCAGATGGGGACTGGTAGGTGTTGCAGGAGGCAGAGGCGAAGAGTAGAGGCCAGTGCAGTAAGGGGCTTTAGACAAGGCGGTCATTGAAGAGTACCTTGAGGACGAGGGAGGACTTTAGACTGAGCGGTCGCAGGGGAGTACCCAGGAAGATGAGAGTATCACAAATGGACAGTCTGACGACTGCCATGCTTCATTGTGGCTTATATACAGTGTACAGGGTCGATTACAAAGAACTGGGACTATTCTAGACTCTTTGGTACCACCCAATAGGACTACAGAGGCATAAACTTGCTTGTGTCAAGTTTCAGGCTTACTGAGCGTATTACTGATCATTGTGGAGCGATGACATCATTATGATGTCACTGTGGAGCGCTTAGTGAGCCTATGAGGTCACTGTGGAGTCGCTCAGTCAGCCATGATGTCATTGGAGCCTTGATGATGTCAGATGATTTATGCAACAGTTTCTAAGAGTTTGCGCCGCTGTTTCGGGTTCTTGGTGGCTGGGTGGCCATGTGGCTGCCACGCGATGATTACCCGATTAGGAAACGGGTGCCTGGTCGTGTTATAGTGCCTTTGCAATAGCGATATCTTGTACCGCAGGAGGGATAGCCCGGAAAATGGAAGGGAGTCGGTAATGCAAAGTGAGAGAGGTCTCTCTTGAGTGAAAATAGGACAATCTACGGCCAGGATCTGGCCTTGGTTCGTAACAAAAATGGCCTAAAAACCGGACTCTACCGCGCAATCTTAAACAGAGATGTCTGGCCCACCACTTTTCAAGAATGGAAGGAGGAGGCCAGAAGACAGCATTGACGTTTCATCACCATCAGAGAAAAGCTTAAAGGAAAAACTACACACTCCCCCTCGGAACATAGATCTCATCACCCTGATTGAATGCAAGTGGACGCCGCCAAGGCCAACTTCAAGAAGCTCACTGAAGAAGAAAGGAAACAATTGGCAAAAGAAGGAGGTTGCTTCCACTGCCAAGAGAAAGACCACCTTAGCCGGGAGTGCCCCAAAAATACTGCCCCCACTACCTCCAAAGCACATACTACCGAACCAACCCCAGAACCACCAAAGGAGGAAGAAGCCTCCACTATGGTGGCCCATATGAAAACTTTACCAGCAGAGGATAGAGCCAAACTTTGGGACCTCATCCTCAAAGAGGATTTTCTCTAGGCCAAGGTACAACAGTCGGTACTAAGGCCCAAATAGATACCATTGTTCAACATAAGGAAAACTCAATGAAAGTTCCCTTTATGATCACAACAAATGGAAAGACTGGCCAAGCACTCCTAGACAGCGGAGCAACAGAAAACTTCATTAGCCAAGGAATTGTGGAAAAATTACAAATTCCACTTCGAACTCTCAGAACCCCCAGACCCATCATCAATGTAGATGGCACCAGTAACCAAGGAGGAGCACTAACCCATTATGCTCATGTGGCCGTACGTCATGGCCCCACCACACAACTTCTCACATTTTACGTCACAAACTTGGGAGAAGATAGAATGATCCTCGGCTATCCCTTCCTAAAGGCATTAAATCCCCTTGTCAACTGGAGCACTGGTCGCCTAAAAAACCACCTAGGGGTCCTTCTCACCCCTGTACCATCAGTCTCCCTCTCCTCAACCCTTCTTGGATCTGAGTGCAACACCCTATGACTTGACCTTTTCCCAGCATGCACTCCATCCCCATTCTCCCTTGCCAAGCAATTCGAGGCCACAAAAATTCTTTGACGCCCCTCACCTTCCACAACCCAGCCCTGACTGGATCCTCTCCTCTGACTACCCCCTCATTGACTTCACAGTCCTGGAGTACCCAGGAGGAACTGGCTACAGGGCCAACTGGTTTCTCATTGAGCTGGATGCTTTACCAGAACCTGTCATGAATTACCCCCTTGTCAGTTCGTCTCTAACCTTTTCTGTTATTGTTTTACTTCTACCATAGTTCTCTCCTGTCACCCTCGTTCCCTTACCTGTCATGAACCATTCTCCGGAGAGGGTCCTTGAAGGACCCTTCCTTATGAGAGGAAACCCAGCCTCTATGGTGTCACCCTGTTCACATGAGCAAAAGGGGTGAGTAGAGGTGTCCACAATATCGCGCGCGCATTGTCGCCCGAGCAATTCTCGGCACAATTGACATACAGCAAGCCCCACTTAATGGCAACCCTTTTAGCAGTAAAGGACAGTATTAGGGCCTTCCTAAGGACCCTTTAGGACGACCCTAGGTGCCCTACAATAAGCACTGACACAGTATTGAAGACCCTACAACGCATTATTAGACTAACTCTAATAACTATAGAACGAACTACAAGGCAATACTAAGGACCTTAATAGAAGTATTAGGGTCAACTCTAAGGACCCTAATAGAACTATATAAGGGGCCTTATAAGATAACACTATTCCCTAAAGCAAACTACAAGTCCTCAGATGACTGGCCCTAAACTAACTAACAGAAAATGAATCAGGTGCTTGCACATGCACTAAAGCAGTGAACATGTGGACAGTGAAGGCTCTTACTCATCAAGAGAAGCCTTCTTACTCAGCAGCTTACTGAGCATGACTGAGCATGCTCAGTAAGTGCACTCTGACTTCTTACTCATCACACTATTGTGCTTGATAACAAGGTTATGACTTGTCCCCTATTTAGCAGTTCTCTTGTAGTATATAAGCACTCAATAAAGTAATGGACAGTCCTCAGACTGTCCATTTGTTTATGGCACTCTCCATTCCTGGGATACTCCTTTAAGGACCATCCCCTTGTGACTATCCTGGCCTCCTCTCTGCATACCTGCTCGACTTTGCCAGTAACCATACCTCTTTGGTATTTGTTACTGCTCTGGACTCTACTCCTTGCCCATGCCATCTTGGATGTCTATCAACTCATCTTTGAACTAACCCCTCGCTCTTGAACTGGATTGTTCAACAGTGAGTCTTGACATTACCTACCATCCTACCCCTTGATGTTGATGGTCTCTTATTGTTTTGCCTATTGTGTTTCACCTATTGTTCGAGTCTCTTCTGCTATTGGCTCACCTTTATCTATTGTTCCACATATAGTACTGTACAGCCTCGCTACATACAGTATTTAAGCACCTGTAGAAGCTGGGGAATGCCCCAAGCTTAGCTTTGTCCCATTTCCTGTTGCATCCCTTGCCCTGTACTCTCTCTCAAATCACAACTTGCTTGTGCTGGCCTACACTCTCTTTGACCTGAGCACACCTCAAGGAACCCTCATGTTCCTCTTCCTCCTCTGCCTCTCTCTCATCATTCTCCTCTTCTGTAAAACCAGGAGATCGACTCTGTCTGCGGACTGAGTCATTGTCTGACTCAGCCTTGATGTCATGGTAACTAGCTGTGTCAGTTCTCAAGCGTAAAGACAAGTTGATAGTAGAGATGTGTTCAAGAAATGGGCCGGTTCCTGTGTATAGAGAGTTAAGGATCCCTGCAGCAGTCAAAGTGTTTTATGCTAAACAGGTTATGGCCAATAGACCCTTCCTAGTATGACTCGGTCCATTGAGAAGCTAGGGTAAGTTTGTAATGGGATAGACTAGGGATGGTTCCACTAGCTATATGCATTCAAGTCAGTCAAAGACCTTGAACAACGCAGAGAGAGTAGAGGAAGGTAGGTCTTAAAGGAGGAGAGCTCTTCTCAGGGGAGTGAAGAGAGACTCTTAGGGGAGGAAGGGAGAGGTGAAGAGTAGATGGTGGATGGTGTGTGAAGAGTTGATGAAATGGAGAGGTGGATGTGGTTTGAGGATTAGGAGTTGTGTGGGTTGCAGGCAAATATGTTGGACAAGAGTAGGTTGGATTCTACAAGAGACCAAGCTTAGGGCTTTGGTCACAAAGTACTGAGCTTATATATACAGGAGAAGCGCAGCAATAGCTGCGCTTTGACTGTGCTACTAGTATAGTAGGAGTCATAATAAGTAGGAGTCATAGGAATGAGGCCACAAATGAGTCAGAACCAAGTAACTGTGCTGCACAGTAAGTGCGCGGCATTGCACAGTTGAAACTAAGAAGTGAGTATAAATGGAAAGAGAACCAAACAAAGGGAAAGTAACAGCAATCCAGTGTTACCTGGACGTGTATGGATCACATGATAACACAGAAGGGATCACAAGATGTAAGAGATCACAAGACCAGTAAGTAAAGGGACATACGAAAGCAAGCAGTCGATAGCAAAAGGTAAGAAGTAAACATAAAAGGAAAATGATATAACATCACCCCCCGTCAAGGCCCATAGAAGTGAGAATGACGATAAGGTTGACCTACTTAGCTCCAAGGTTGGTCTGACTTCAAAGATCGTACCCTTTTTGTTGCACGATCTGGTCTGTGGGGACAGACTGGTCGTATGTGCCCCAGTTCACTGCAATGAAAGCAGGTTTTTCTGGGGTGACTGGTGGAGATGAAGGTAGATCTGGGAGGTCTTGACTCGTTGGAGGTGAAGGATGAGTCAGCAGGTCGGAAGGAGTTGGTGGAGGAAGACGAATTGAGTCGCACAAGTTCCTGTAAGTGACTATCACCTTCTTCTTCCTCAGAGCGGTCTTGCCATCGGAGGTTAAGGGTAACCCTATTGAGAGTATTGGCAGCGGCAAGGGTTTGTTTGACCTCTTTGAGGTGGCCTTGGTGCTTGAGGATTTGTGCAAAAAGAAGGTGTATGGTTTGTCTCCTTTTGAGTATTTCTGATGTTCTGAACCTGTAAGACTTGACCCCTGCTGTATGGGAGGGGTCGTTGTCATCCTTGATGGCCCTGGTGACGAAGTCTGTGTAAGGCTGGTTAGCAAGGAGCATGTCCCACTGCTCCTCGTTGGGTACAGGGATGGGCCATGCAGCAGGGATGGTGTCAAGACACGTACTGCTGATCACTAAGGACCCAGGAGCAGGTGGGCAAGGGTTGGAACAGATGGTACACGGCGAAGGCAGCGTTCAACAAGAGGACGAGCCAAACGATGAGGAGGTACCAGATGGGGACTGGTAGATGCTGCAAGAGACAAAGGCGAAGGCTGGAGGCCAGTGTAGTGAGGGGGCTTTTAAACAAGGCAGTTGTAGAAGAGTACCTTGGAGGCAAGGGGAATCTTTAGACTGAGCGGTTGCGGGGGAGTACCCAGGAAGATGAGAGTGTCACAAATGGACAGTCTGACGACTGCCATGCTTCATTGGGGCTTATATACAGTGTACAGGGTCGATTACAAAGAACTGGAACTATTCTAGACCCCTTGGTACCATCCAATAGGACTACAGAGGCATAAACTCGCTTGTGTCAAGTTTCAGGCTTACTGAGCACATTACTGATCATTGTGGAGTGATGACATCATTATGATGTCACTGTGGAGCGCTTAATGAGCCTATGAGGTCACTGTGGAGTCGCTCAGTCAGCCATGATGTCATTGGAGCCCTGATGATGTCAGATGAGTTATGCAACAGTTTCTAAGAGTTTGTGCCACTGTTTCAGGTGCCTGGTGGCTGGGTGACCATGTGGCTGCCACGCGATGATTACCCGATTAGGAAATAGGTGCCTGGTCGTGTTATAGTGCCTTTGCAATAGTGATATCTTGCACCACAGGAGGGATACCCCAAGAATCGAAAGGGAGTTGGTAATGCAAAGTGAGAGAGATCTCTCTTGAGTGAAATAGGACAATATTCGGCCAGTGCCTGGCCTTGGTTCGTAACATTCATCCCCTCTTTATAGACTTGTTGCTCCTGCAACAGTAGGGGTTCATTTCTTTGGAAGGTGGAGTAGTTTGCATATGAAAGGTTGAAGTTTGTTCATTCGTGGGGAGTTCCTTCTTGTTCTATGGATTGTTCTGGGGGTAACTGTGGTCGATTGGGTGCATGTGATTGCAGGAGTTCTCTGAAAGGTTCTTCGGTGGCAAGGGTAAAGGTAGTCATTGACGGAGGTTATGATGAGGGTTGTTAGTTTTAGGGGTTACTCCTGGTGGGAATCATTTTAAACACCTTCGGGTATTTCCAATGGAAGTCTTTGACAAGTGATTGCGCTCTTGATAGGTTAGAGGCTGGTTCCCAAGTATTTTCTGCAGTAGTGTACCCTTTCCATTTAACTAGGTATTGGATCCCTTTGTGGTTCGGGGAGAGTCGAGAGTTTAATCTCTGTTCTACTTCATATTGCTCTTCTCCTTCGATTAGTACCAGGTGGCGGGTTTGAGAAGTTAGGGCCGTGGGCAGCGGTTTCTTTATAAGGTTTGATCAGGGAGTGTTGAAAAACTGGGTGTATCTTCCAAGACTTTGGTAGTTCGAGGCGAATGTTTACTGGATAGGCAGTGGTGACTTTGAATGGTCCATAGCATCGAGGGGCTAGTTTTGCTTTTGGGTGAGTGGTTCGTAGATTTGTGGCTTCCAGCCATACTTGATCCCCTTCTTTAAAACTGAAATGTGGAGGACTGAGGTCCTGATTGCTTCATGATCTCAGTTGCTCGGTTCAGGAAGGCAGCTACTTCTTCTCTGAGCTGGTTTAGTCTCGTTAGTCTTTCTTGGATTGAAGGGAACTTTGATGTAAAGGCAAGGGGCAGAGCAAATGTTGGGTCAAAGCCATACCAGACCTCAAAAGGTATTGTCCACTTGATGGTTGCAAAATATTCGTAGGTATTGTTCTAGTTCTTGGTTAACTCATTCTGTTTCTCCATCTGTCTGTGGGTGATATGCCGTGCTCAATGATATTTTGACATTTAACTTCTTCCATAGTTCTTGAGTAACTTTTGCTGCGAATTGAGGGCCTCTGTCTGATATTATTTGTGTCGGGAGGCCTATTCTTCTCCAGACATTGTTCATGATTAGTGTCGCTGTTTTGTCTGCTGTGATTGTCTTGTGGCAAGGGGTAATGATTATTTCTTTACTGAATCGATCTACCACGACTAGGAGGCTGTCAAAGCCTTGTGAAATCGGTAGGTCCGTGATAAAGTCCATGGTAATGCTTTTCCATACTTCTCCAGCTGGTGTAATTGGTACAAGGGGTGTTTCTGTCTTTGGGCAGTTCTTTGTACTCTGGCAAATTGCGCAACCATCTACATAACTTTTGACATAGGTTAGCATTCCTGGCCACCAATAGTTTTGGCTGATCAGTTCGTAAGTTTTCCATTGGCCAGGATGCCCAGTGGCGAGGGAGTCGTGATGTAGTTTCAGAATTTTCTTTCTTAGGGTGTCGTTGTTTGGGATATAGACCTTTCCTTTGAATAATATTAGTCCATCTTCGAGGTTCCAATCCTGTAAGCCTTTGGATAGTTGTCTTGGTCCATTCTTTATAATGATTGCTAATGTGTTAGATACTTCTGGGTTGTAGTCTTTACTAGATCGTAGTTGTTGTCGAAGTTCTTGGTCGCCGATTGGTTCTGTAGCAGAGGTGCGTGTTGCTCTAATTTTAAAAAAATTGTCATCTAGGAGCACCTTTCCATCATTTTCGTTTTGTATCCCCTCTTTAAAGTCTGGCCACCTGGACAGACCGTCTGCTTTGTTCATAGTTCCTGGGTGATGGGTGATGGTGAAGTCAAAATTGCTGAGAAGGAGTGCCCATCGGGCTTGTCGTCTCATGAGGTTTTGTTTTGTCATGAAGTATGTTAAGTTATTGTGGTCTGTCCATAGGTTAATGGGGTGTGTAGCGCCTTCAAGGTAGTGTCAGAAGTGCCAGAGGGATGAGACAATGGCAAGGAGTTCTTTATCATAGATCATGTAATTTCGTTGCGCGGGGTCCAAGGATTTCGAAAAATAGGCTACTGGGTGATATCTATTAAATTCATCAGGTTGTTCCAAGATTGCGCCAACTGCAAAGTTGCTTGCATCACAGATGAGTTGAAGGGGTTTAGTATGATCAGGTAACATGAGGATTGGGGCCATTGTGAATGCTTGGACTAGTTTTTGAAATGCTTGTTCTTCATCATCTTCCCACTTGAAGGGGTTTTCTTTCTTTGTTATTGCTGTTTTCAGCGCACTTGGCAGAGCTTGAATTCCACCCAGATTGGCGCAGAAACCCTCTCAAACATGCGGGATAAATATCTCCCTCAAAACAGCTTCAATTCATATGAAATTATTGTCCCTGAATCGCCTGAATGATGGCTAGGCAGCCCCATTGTTTTCATGAGATTTGAGTGAGAATTGGTGGAGCTGGACTCAAGCCACCTCCACATGTGTATAAGATGAATTACAACTCAAAATCATGGTCTATATCTATTATTTTTCTCTCATGTTGTACCCATGGGCTGTCTTGAGGCAGCCCCATAGTGTTTTTGACTCAAGTGTTGTGGTGTGCAACATTGTTCTCAGTGTGATCGGAGTGACGGCCAGCCACTCATTGCCCCTCTCACCTCTCCATTCTGACCATCCTTTGCCCTCATTCCCACCACACCCGCTGTCTCAGCTGCATCAGTCGCACCACTCCCTTCCAACTCGCATTTGGCCCTCCACACCCACAGTCGCAGCCGCGCCAGTCACACTGCCTGCATCAACCTGCCATCTGTCTTCACCACGTGCCGCACTCCTTCAGCATGCCAACTCAGTTAGAATACCTCAAGCTCAAGTGGGATCTGGAGGACCTTATCACCTCCTTGTCAAGACTCCGCATGTGTGACCGGGAAGATGTAGACAAATACTACCAGAGTTCCAGGGCAATCTGTGGTCCCCTCATCCATGCATGCCACCTGTGCTATGAAGATTGTGACAAGTGCTCAGACTCCACCCGGACTCCTGCCAGATGGTCTCCCAACGTCTTGGCCCCTGGCGCCTGAATGAACAGCAGAGGCACTTTGTCGATTTCTGAGAAGTATTCAACACACTAGTCAAGATATTCTCTCAGCGTCCCTGTGACATTCAGCGGGAACGCCAACTCTGCTCTGCAGACAAAGACAAAGACGACTACACATACCCTGTGCCCATGCCCGCTCCAGCCTCCGTCCCTACATCGTGCACCATCGCCTCCACCTCACCTGCCTTGCCCATCATCCCTGCGGTTCCCACCTCATCCGCTGTTCCTGTCACCTTGTTCACCGCCACCATCCTCGACTCGCCAGCCATCATTGCCTCAGCTCCACCTGCCCTCGCCATCCCAGCATCGCCTGCATTCGCCATCATCACCACCTCGTCTGTCCCTGCTGCCATAGCCTCAGCTGTGACATCACCTATTGCCACTGTCCCCATCTTTGCCCAACCAGCTCCTGTGCCCTCAGTGTTGCCTGCTATGGCCACTGTCTCAGCTCCATGCACAACCACCATCTCAACCTCACCCACTGACGTTTTAGCGCCACCCACCACTTCAGCCCTCGCAGCCTCGTCTGCTACCCCCACCTTCATCTCATCCGCTCCCACACCCTCAGTCGTCTTGTCGCCCTCAGTCTCGTCCATCACCTCGTCCATTGCCACAGTAGCCTCAGTCATGCCAGCCGCCGACTTCGCATCAGTCTCCGTCTGGCCTCGCCTGTACTCGTCAGTTCAGCCCAGTCCATCATAGCACCAGCATCGCCAGCCACTGCCGTCTCCACCCTGCCCTCAGCCTCAGCCTTCTCAGTCTCAGCCGCCACCACTGCGCCCCTAGTTTTGCCAGCCATCTCCGTCGCCCCAGCTTCAGATCAGTCAACCGCTGCCACCGCACTCTTAGCCTTGCCAGCTGCCTTAGTCTCATCAGCCACCGCTGTAGCCTCAGCCTCAGCCACCGATGTCTTAGCGCCACACGCCGCCGCCTCCACCACCGTCTCACAAGCCACCGCCACCATGCCCTTGTCAGCCACAGCTGCCATCGCCCCTGCATCGCCCTCAGTCATCGCCTCCGCCCCATCCGCCTCCACCATTGCACCAGCTCAGTCTGCCGCCACCTTCTCAGTCTCAGCCTCAGTCTTCTCAGTCTCAGCCACCGCTTTAGTAGTTTCGCGCGACACCAGCACCGCCGCACCATCGCAACCACTCGCCACCAGCACCACCCCAGAAGACCAAGAAGGCCTCGGCCACGAACTTAGCCACAACATGCCACAACAGGAGCAGAAGCCGCCACCACGCCGCCGCCGCCGCCGCAGGAGAAGCAGTCACCAACGCCAACAGCACACTGCATGCTGCCTCCCACATCACCTCCCCATCCGTTTGCATGCTCTCACCCACGTCTGCTGCCGACACCTGCAGTGGAGATGACCCCGCCACTGCCACCGCAAGATGACAGATCCCACCCCCATGCAAGCCACCCCACGCATCCTCTTTCTCAAGTCCTTGCCACCTACGTCTCTATCTATGAACTCATGCTCACTGCCTATGCCTTTGCTCCTTGTCCACGCCTGCTGCCACCACCTGCAATGGAGACAACTCCTGTATATAAAAACACCCTAGCTACTCTGTAGTAGAAATAGTTCAGAATAGGACCCCTCTTTGCAACCCACTCCTCTCTGTCTGTGAAAAACAAGAAGGATGGTCAGAATCGAGAGGCAAGAGGGGTGATGAGTGGCTGGCCGTGACTCCAATCGCACTGGAAACAACGTTGCACACCACAACACTTGAGTCAAAAACACTATGGGGCTGTCAAGACACGTACTGCTGATCACTAAGGACTCAGGAGCAGGTGGGCAAGGGTCGGAACAGATGGTACGCGGCGAAGGCGGCGTTGAACAGGAGGACGAGCCAAACGACGAGGAGGTACCAGATGGGGACTGGTAGGTGTTGCAGGAGGCAGAGGCGAAGAGCAGAGGCCAGTGCAGCGAGAGGGCTTTAAACAAGGCGGTCGTTGAAGAGTACCTTGGAGACGAGGGGAGTCTTTAAACTGAGCGGTCGCAGGGGAGTACCCAGGAAGATGAGAGTATCACAAATGGACAGTCTGACGACTGCCATGCTTCATTGGGGCTTATATACAGTGTACAGGGTCGATTACAAAGACCTGGGACTATTCTAGACTCTTTGGTACCATCCAATAGGACTACAGAGGCATAAACTTGCTTGTGTCAAGTTTCAGGCTTACTGAGCGCATTACTGATCATTGTGGAGCGATGACATCATTATGATGTCACTGTGGAGCGCTTAGTGAGCCTATGAGGTCACTGTGGAGTTGCTCAGTCAGCCATGATGTCATTGGAGCCTTGATGACATCAGATGATTTATGCAACAGTTTCTAAGAGTTTGTGCCACTGTTTCGGGTCCTTGGTGGCTGGGTGGCCATGTGGCTGCCACGCGATGATTACCCGATTAGGAAACGGGTGCCTGGTCGTGTTATAGTGCCTTTGCAATAGCGATATCTTGTACCGCAGGAGGGATAGCCCAGAAAATGGAAGGGAGTCGGCAATGCAAAGTGAGAGAGGTCTCTCTTGAGTGAAAGAGGACAATCTATGGCCAGGACCTGGCCTTGGTTTGTAACATTCATCCCCTCTTTATAGACTTGTTGCTCCTGCAACGGTAGGAATTTGTTTCATTGGAAGGTGGAGTAGTTTGCATATGAAAAGTCGAAGTCTTGTTCATTTGTGGGGAGTTCTTTCTGTTCTATGGATTGCTTTGGGGGTAGCTGTAGTTGATTGAGTGCATGTGATCGCAGGGGTTCTCTGAAAAGTTTGTTGGTAACAAGGATAAAGGATAGTCGTCGACAGAGGTCATGATGAGAGTTGTTGGTTTAGGGGTTACTCCTGGTGGGAATTGTTTTAAGCGCTTTCGGATATTTCCGATGGAAGTCTTTGACAAGTGATTGTGCTCTTGATAGGTTAGAGGCTGGTTCCCAAGTATTTTCTGCAGCAGTGTACCCTTTCCATTTGACTAGGTATTGGATTCCTTTTCGGTTCGGGGAGAGTCGAGAGTTTAAGATCTGTTCCACTTCGTATTGCTCTTCTCCTTCGATTAGTACCGGTGGTGGTTTTGAGAAGTTAGGGCCGTGGGCAGCGGTTTCTTTATAAGGTTTGATCAGGGAGTGGTGAAAAACTGGGTGTATCTTCCAAGACTTTGGTAGTTCGAGGCGAACATTTACTGGATAGGCAGTGGTGACTTTGAATGGTCCGTAGCGTCGAGGGGCTAGTTTTGCTTTTGGGTGAGTGGTTCAGTAGATTTGTGGCTTCTAGCCATACTTGATCCCCTTCTTTAAAACGAAATGTGGAGGATTGAGGTCCTGATTGCTTCATGATCTCCGTTGCTCGGTTCAGGGAGGCAGCTACTTCTTCTCTGAGTTGGTTTCAGTCTCGATAGTCTTTCTTGGATTGAAGGGAACTTTGATGTAAAGGCAAGGGGCGGAGCAAATGTTGGGTTAAAGCCATACCAGACCTCAAAAGGGGGTTTGTTCGTAGCACTGTGTTGTCTGGCATTATGTGCGAAACTCCATAAAGGGAATTAGTTCTGCCCAATTGTCTGCTTGATGGTTGCAAAATATTCGTAGGTATTGTTCTAGTTCTTGGTTAACTCGTTCTGTTTCTCCGTCTGTCTGTGGGTGATATGCTGTGCTTAATGATACTTTGACATTTAACTTCTTCCATAGTTCTTGAGTAACTTTTGCTGCGAACTGAGGGCCTCTGTCTGATATTATTTGTGTCGGGAGGCCTATTCTTCTCCAGACATTGTTCATGATTAGTGTCGCTGTTTCATCTGCTGTGATTGTCTTGTGGCAAGGGGTAATGATTATTGCTTTACTGAATCGATCTACCATGACTAGGAGGCTGTCAAAGCCTTGTGAAATCGGTAGGTCCTGTGATAAAGTCCATGGTAATGCTTTTCCATACTTCTCCAGCTGGTGTAATTGGTACAAGGGGTGTTTCTGTCTTTGGACGGTTCTTTGTACTCTGGCAAATTGCGCAACCTTCCACATAACTTTTGACATAGGTTAGCATTCCTGGCCACCAATAGTTTCGGCTGATTAGTTCATAAGTTTTCCATTGGCCAGGATGCCCAGTGGCAAGGGAGTCGTGGTGTAGTTTCAGAATTTTCTTTCTTAGGGTGTCGTTGTTTGGGATATAGACTTTTCCTTTGAATAATATTAGTCCATCTTCGAGATTCCAGTCCTGTAAGCCTTTGGATAGTTGCCTTGGTCCATTCTTTATAATGATTGCTAACGCGTTAGATACTTCTGGGTCATAGTCTTTGCTAGATCGTAGTTGTTGTCGAAGTTCTTGGTCGCCGATTGGTTCTGTAGCAGAGGTGCGTGTTGCTCTAATTTTAAAAAATTTGTCATCTAGGAGCACCTTTCCATCATTTTCGTTTTGTATCCCCTCTTTAAAGTCTGGCCGCCTGGACAGACCGTCTGCTTTGTTCATAGTTCCTGGGTGGTGGGTGATGGTGAAGTCGAAATTGCTGAGGAGGAGTGCCCATCGGGCTTGTCGTCTCGTGAGTTTCTGTTTTGTCATGAAGTATGTCAAGTTATTGTGGTCTGTCCATAGATCAATGGGGTGTGTAGCGCCTTCAAGGTAGTGTCGGAAGTGCCAGAGGGATAAGACGATAGCAAGGAGTTCTTTATCGTAGATCATGTAATTTCATTGTGTGGGGTCCAAGGATTTCGAGAAATAGGCTACTGGGTGATATCTATTAAATTCATTGGGTTGTTCCAAGATTGCACCGACTGCAAAGTCACTTGCATCGCAGATGAGTCGAAAGGGTTTCAGTATGGTCAGGTAACATGAGGATTGGGGCTGTTGTGAATGCTTGGATTAGTTTCTGAAATGCTTGTTCTTCATCGTCTTCCCACTTGAAGGGGTTCCCTTTCTTTGTTAAGTTAAACAAGGGCCGTGCTATTCGAGAGTATTGGTGGATAAATCGTCGATAGAAGTTGCAGAATCCTAGAAATGCTTGTACTTCTGTAACATTGGTCGGAGTAGGCCATTTTGTAATGCCTATTAACTTGTCTTGGTCCATGGATATTCGTCCTTGGGAGATATTGATGCCTAGGTAACTAATAGAGGTTTGTCGGAAAGCACATTTCTCTGGTTTCAAGTATAAGTCGTGGTCTTGGAGTGTTTTTAGGACCTTATGTGTCCAGTCGTCTAGTTCATTCAAGGTTTGCGCCATGATTAGTATATCATCTAGATAAACAACCACTCGTTCAGTGGCAATGTATTTCACTAGGATGGTGTTCATAAAGCAGTTGGAAAGTGGCTGGGGCATTGCAGAGACCAAATGTCATTATTAATGGTTTGAAGAGTCCTAATGGTGTCTTGAATGCTGCGAGGTGTTCATCGCCCTCTCTTAGGCGGATATTGTTGTATCCCCATCGTACGTCAAACTTGGTAAAGTATTGGGCTCCTTGGAGTTTGTCAATTAATTCAGGAATCAAGGGTAGTGGATACGCGTCTTTGACAGTTGCTGTATTCAGGGCTCTGTAGTCTTGTACTGGTCATAGATTTCCTCCTTTCTTTTCTACAAAGAAGAATGGGCTGGCAATAGCTGCTTTTGATGGTCGGATTGTGCCTCTTTTCAAATGTTTGTCTAAGTATTCTTTTAGGGCTTGTAGTTCCTTGGGAGTAAGTCAGTAGATGCCAGAATCGTGTCGGGCGATCCCTGGTTTCAGATTGATTGCATGGTCCCATGGTTGGTGAGCAGGAAGGCGTTGAGAGGCTTGTTCGTCAAAAACCTTTCGCCATCACAAGAACTGGACAGGGATGAGTTCGTCTAATGTCTTGGGGGGTGTTTCTGCATGGGCTAGTTTGGTAGCTGTGGTTGATTTGGCTCTTATGCTGATTGTCACTGGTCGAAATGTGTTGTAGATTTGTTCATCCACACATGGGTTCAATGGTCCTTCAGTATCTGGGAAGATTAGTGCAGCAACATTTGCAAATTCAGGTTCTTCTTCTTCAGGAAAAGTAAGCGCTTGTATTTGTTGAAGCAGATGGGCGCAGGTTATGATAAGAGCGATAAGATCCTTAAGATCTATCAAAAGATATTTCAGTATTGTGTAAGACAAGACTATAATTCAGTAATACCTATCAAAAGATATCTACAACGCGTGATTAAATGCGAGAGATAAGATAGGAAACAGTAAGTACTCACTTCAGTGTTGTGTAAGACAAGACTGAAGTGATTTATCGAAATACGACACTCTTAAGTACTCCAGAGCGTCTCTAAGTACACTGCAGGTAGCTACTATCAATAAGAAACAAAGATCATACAAGGATCAGTCATTAGTAGCTACCGATTGTCATCAATTAACTTATCATTGTAAGTAACGCAGATCTCAGCATATGAGCTGAGCTGGACCGCGTGATCCGACGCGTCATGCGCCTGAGCTAAGCCGGTGATGCCTGGTCCGTGTAACCGATGCGTTAACACGTCTGAGCTGTGATTACATCACAATGTCCCAGGGTAGTGGTAACATACCAAATCACCCAAATCAATGATAATCTCAACAGTATTTGGTAATTCCGCGTTCCAGATGCAGATGCAATGGTTATGCTTGGGTGTGTGGTAAGGCAGGTTCGGGGGCAATTCCTCAGCATGATTGTGTCGTTTGCACAATCGATATCTGGGTTGTGGTGTCGTAGCCAGTCTGTTCCTAAGATGATGTCGTGATCTCCAATGTTAGTGACAAGGAATTCTGCTTGTTTGTCATGAGTAGCGCCTGTATGTGCTTGAATGCGAAGTCTCTGGATAGTGCTAAAGCGTATTAGTCCGTTGGCATTTTGTGTTCCATCTACATTCTGTGCTGGCAATGGTTTGGTCATAGTTCGGAGGTGCAGATGGTGTCTTTGTGCGAATTGTTCATGGATTATCATTCCTTCTGCTCCACTGTCGAGCAGGGCTCTTGCACCGATTTCTTTGCCACTTGTCTTCCCCACTAAAGTAACTTTCAAGGCAATAGATGGGGAGCGAATATTCTTGGTAAAAACCTTGGGGTAATTGATTTCTCTTTGTATCGTACTGATTTGGACCGCGTCCCTTCTCGTTGCAGAAGGGGGTCCAATTAAAAATCCATAGGAGCAGATCTTGGGCGGAGGATCGAGTCTGCAAGTGTTTCTCTCCAAGTTGTTAGTGACGCAACAGGAACGGGTTCTTCTTGTGCAGGTTCGATGTTTTCATCTTGGATGGTTGTAGCTCTGACTGTTTGGGGGTGAGATCCTTGTCGTTGGCGTCCTTGAGCTGCTTTCTTTGCTCTACATTGATTTGCCATATGATTCTTCTTTCCACAATAATAACAGAGATTGTTCTTGCGTCGAAATTCTTTCTCTGCATCTGTGAGGGGTTTCCTTTCACCTCTGGATTCCCAGGGTCGTTCATTGGGTTCTCCTTGGTACAAGTTAATTTCCAATGGATTGTCTGATCCTTGAGTGTTTAATCCTCGGGCATGGACAGAGCGTCCTCCTCGAAAAGCAGTGGAGTTGTATAGGTGGAAAAGGTTGTCAAATTCTCTTGCTGCTTTGACAAGGGCTGCAAGTGTAGTTGGTGTCGGTGTGATTCCCAATATTTTCTGATGTAAGGCCGGGTTAATGTTCTTCCTAAATGTGTACATCTTTGTTCTTTCATCGGTGGTAGCTCGTGATGCGTGGTGCGACCATTTCTGATACCATTCATTAAATGGTAGTTTTCCTTGATAATAGGTGTGCATGGTATTAGCGGAGGCCAATTCTGCTTCTGCAGGGATGAAGTGATCGGCAAAGGCTTTCTTGAAGTCGTTCCATGACCCATAGTCTGCTACGGTATGAGCCATAGCCTTGGTGGTTTGTTCTCTAGCCCACGCTCCGGCAGGTGTTCCTACTTTATTGCCGTTTTCAGCGCACTTGGCGGAGCTTGAATTCCACCCAAATCGGCGCAGAAACCCCCTCAAACATGCGGGATGAATATCTCCCTCAAAACAGCTTCAATTCATATGAAACTTATTGTCCCTGAATCGCCTGAATGAGGGCTAGGCAGCCCCATTGTTTTCATGAGATTTGAGTGAGAATTGGTGGAGCTGGACTCAAGCCACCTCCACATGTGTATTAGATGAATTACAACTCAAAATCATGGTCTATATCTATTATTTTTCCCTCATGTTGTACCCATGGGCTGTCTTGAGGCAGCCCCATAGTGTTTTTGACTCAAGTGTTGTGGTGTGCAACGTTGTTTCCAGTGCAATTGGAGTCGCAGTCAGCCACTCATCACCCCTCTTGCCTCTCGATTCTGACCATCCTTCTTGTTTTTCACAGACAGAGAGGAGTGGGTTGCAACAGGGGTCCTATTCTGAACTCTTTCTACTACAGAGTAGCTAGGGTGTTTTTATATACAGGAGAGAGGTACTAGAGATGAATGGCATGAAAATGAATCAAGACTGGTTGAGACGGTTGAGGCGGTCGTGAAAGGCTTGAGACGCGAACGTGTCTAGTGTGCCGAGGCGTGCATGGGCGCGTGATCGGTGGTGAGGGCTGGGCGATGCGATCGAGGTCTTGATGTCGCACGCAAGATGGCTTGTGGTGTGCGGTCAGGTGGACTGCCTGGAACAAGAGGGAGGTGGCAAGGGATGAAAGGGAGCTGAGGTGTCAGTCTCATGTCGTGTCGTGTCGCATTTTCGCATGTGATTTCGAGGCCAGCCATAATCTTCCTTACACCTCCCAGGGGCTTGAAACTTTGACCGTCCTCGGTCAAGCATCTGAATGCGAGTGTTTTGA
This sequence comes from Russula earlei, assembly GCA_025769875.1. Classification (NCBI taxonomy): domain Eukaryota; kingdom Fungi; phylum Basidiomycota; class Agaricomycetes; order Russulales; family Russulaceae; genus Russula; species Russula earlei. The sequence goes on along the minus strand of JAGFNK010000108.1, from coordinate 63,574 downwards.
GCCTTTCATGTCTGAATTGAGGCGGCGGTCGCGGTTGCTTGTGCTGCGGAAGACGTGAAGGTGGCGATCGGCGATGGCGATGACGAAAGAGGCGAGGGCGATGGGAAACAGAGGCGATAGAGACGAGGGCGGCGGTGACGAGATGGCAGCTGCGTGGTGGTGGTGTTGTCTTGTGGCGGTGGTGGCGTGGTCGTCTCCATTGCAGGTGGTGGCAGCAGGCGTGGACGAGGAGCGAAGGCGTAGGCGGTGAGTGTGAGTTCGTAGATAGAGACGTAGGTGGCGAGGACTCGAGAAAGAGGATGCGTGGGGCGGCTTGTGCGGGGGTGGGATCTGTCGTCTTGCGGTGGCGGTGGCAGGGTCGTCTCCACTGCAGGTGTCAGCAGCAGACGTGGGCGAGAGCGCGCGAAACGGATGGGGAGGCGATGTGGGAGGCGGTGTGCGGTGTGCTGTTGGCGTCCGCGACTGCTTCTCCTGCGGCGGCGGCTTCTGCTCCTGTTGTGGCATGTCATGGCTAAGTTCGTGGCCGAGGCCTTCTTGGTCTTCTGGGGTGGTGCTGGTGGCGAGGGGTTGCGACAGTGCGGCGGTGCTGGTGTCGCGCGAAACTACTAAAGCAGCGGCTGAGACTGAGAAGACTGAGGCTGAGACTGAGAAGGTGGCGGCGGACTGAGCCTGGTGCGACGGTGGAGGCGGACGGGGCGGAGGCGACGACTGAGGGTGACGCAGGGGTGATGGCGGCGGTGGCTGACAAGGGCGTGGCGGCGGTGGCTTGTGAGATGGTGGTGGAGACAGCGGCGTGTGGCGCTAAGACAGTCGGTGGCTGAGGCTGAGGCTACGGTGGCGGCTGACGAGACTAAGGCGGCTGGCAAGGCTAAGAGCACGGTGGCGGCGGTTCACTGATCTGAAGCTGGGGCAATGGAGACGGCTGGCAAAACTAGGGGCATGGTGGCAGCGGCTGAGACTGAGAAGGCTGAGGCTGAGGGCAGGGTGGAGATGGCAGCGGCTGGCGATGCTGGTGCTATGATGGACTGGGCTGAACTGACGAGTACGGGCGAGGCTAAGACGGAGACTGATGCGAAGTCGGCGGCTGGCACGACTGAGGCTACTGTGGCAACGGACAAGGCGACGGACAAGACTGAGGGTGACGAGACGACTGAGGGCGCAGGAGCGGATGAGACGAAGGCGGGGGTGGCAGACGAGGCTGCGAGGGCTGAAGTGGCGGGCGGCGCTAAAACGTCGGTGGGCGAGGTTGAGATGGTGGTTGTGCATGGAGCTGAGACAGTGGCCATAGCAGGCAACACTGAGGGCGCGGGAGCTGGTTGGGCTAAGACGGGGACAGTGGCGATAGGCGATGTCACAGCTGAGGCTACGGCGGCAGGGGACAGATGAGGTGGCGACGATGGCGAATGCGGGCGATGCTGGGATGGCGAGGGCAGGTGGAGCTGAGGCGATGATGGCTGGCGAGTCGAGGATGGCAGCGGTGAACGAGGTGACGGGAACAGCAGACGAGGTGGGAACCGCAGGGACGATGGGCAAGGCAGGCGAGGCGGAGGCGATGGTGCACGATGTAGGGACGGAGGCTGGAGCGGGCATGGGCGCAGGGTATGTGTATGGTCAGAATGGAGAGGTAAGAGGGGCAATGAGTGGCTGGCCGTCACTCCAATCACACTGAAAACAATGTTGCACACCACAACACTTGAGTCAAAAAAACTATGGGGCTGCCTCAAGACAGCCCATGGGTACAACATGAGGGAAAAATAATAGATATAGACCATGATTTTGAGTTGTAATTCATCTAATACACATGTGGAGGTGGCTTGAGTCCAGCTCCACCAATTCTCACTCAAATCTCATGAAAACAATGGGGCTGCCTAGCCCTCATTCAGGTGATTCAGGGACAATAATTTTCATATGAATTGAAGCTGTTTTGAGGGAGATATTCATCCCGCATGTTTGAGGGGGTTTCTGCGCCGATTTGGGTGGAATTCAAGCTCCGCCAAGTGCGCTGAAAATGGCAAATAAAGTGGGTTAGTGCAGCAGCGACTTTCTTGCTTTCATCTGTAAAGGAGTCGCCATTGATGTAGTAATAATTGGCCAAAGCTGCCCAAAAGGCCTCTGCATTATCAGCCTTTCCATCAAAGGGTTCTGGTGCAGTTCCGACGAGGCGTGGGTTGCTTGACATGGTGGGGTTCTGAGTAGTTGCAGCTGTAACAATAGGTGGGGCTGAACCTTGTAATTGGATTCTAGTTGGAGTGAGGGTTCGAGGGAGTGTTTGTGGTACGTCGCTAATTGTATGAGGGGTAGGTTGTTGGGTATTATGCCGGGTGGAAGTGTTACTGAGTGGTTTGGGGTCCAGAAGATGCCGGAACACCTGAACTATGGACTGCACTGTTTGCATTATGCATGCGTCAGATCTTGATCGTTGATGTTTGTTGATATCACATTCGGAGCGCGTTGATCGTATCTTTCAGAAGATGTACTGAAGAAGCAATGAGTAGCATTGCTTCTGTCCCAGATGTTCCTGTACCGCCACGTACGTCGATTCCTTGATTGGGGAAGCACTTAATGCTTCCAGCACCGAGATCATTTACATAGAAGCAACCTCGCTTCTATGAGCTGCCTTTTGCTTCTATAGCACCAACCAGTACTACAGTAGCATGAACCTTATCCTTGTAGGGCTATATAAAGCCTCCAGTAGAAACAGTTGAGCCTTAAGCTCGACTTAGTTTGCCAATCCCAAACAGTTGACTCCTACCCCGTCTGCAGAGCCCCTCTCATCTTGTTGTCATACTCTAGAAGGATCTAACACTCCTTCCCCTCCACGAGTATTGCTTGCTTGACTCAAGCATATCTGCATTGGTAGGACTGTGTTTATAGACGTGACCATTGATCTTATTTAAGGCACTTTGGAGCCTTAACAGGAAGGTCCTGGAGTAGTGCTTCGAGTGCTTTGAGCGGTTCCTAAGATAGCGGTAGCTTCTTGAGTTGTTCTGGCTGTAAAGTCGACTTCTCGATTGTTATAGTAAACCCAATGTTTTCTAGAACAGCTCCACTTGACTGGTCTGTCTAGGAAGAGGCCTGTGTAATTATAAGGATTGAAGTCTTGAATGTTCTCTGCTCCTGGGGCTGCCGCTTTAAGTTGTTCAGTGGTAACTTCGTCATTGTCGTCTTCATATAACCAAGTGTCAGAAAGATTCCCGTGGTTGATAATAGGTGTACCCGCAAATCTTCCTCGGTAACAGTGATCTTGGGTGTCGTAGCTAAGGTTTTCAAATAGGAGTGGGATTAGATTTTCTTCTTCGTCAGTGATGTCTCTCCTAGTGCTCATAGATCTAGATGACAGTTATAGTCCAATGGCCATTGTTCCAAGTGTCAAGACTCACTGTTGAACTATCCAGTTCAAGAGCGAGGAATAAGCTCGAAGACGAGTCGATAGACATCCAAGACCACGTGGGCAAGGAGTAGAGTCCAGAGTAGTAACAGATACCAGAGAGGTACTGTTACTGTGAGAGTAGAGCAATCACACAGGGAAGAGGCCAGGATAGTCAGAAGGGGACGGTCCTTAAAGGAGTATCCCAGGGATGGAGAGTGCCGTAAACAAATGGACAGTCTGAGGACTGTCCGCTACTTTATTGGGCGCTTATATACTACAAGAGAACTGCTAAATAGGGAACAAGTCATAACCTTGTTATCAAGCACAGTAGAGTGATAAGTAAGAAGTCGGAGGACACTTACTGAGCATGCTCAGTCATGCTCAGTAAGCTGCTGAGTAAGAAGGTTTCTCTTGATGAGTAAGAGCTTCCATTGTCCACGTGTTCACTGCTTTAGTGCACGTGCAAGCACCTGATTCATTTCCTGTTAGTTAGTTTAGGGCCGGTCATTTGAGGACTTGTAGTTTGGTTAGGGAATGGTGTTATCTTATAAGGCCCTTATATAGTTCTATTAGGGTCCCTAGAGTCGACCCTAATACTTCTATTAAGGTCCTTAGTATTGCCTTATAGTTCGTTCTATAGTTATTAGAGTTGGTGTAACGGCGTTGCGGCCGTTAGAGCGTTAGCTCAAGGTTCAGTGGGGGCCAAGTCCCTGTGACTTGGTTCAAGGGTTCAATGGGGGCCGGCTCAAGAAGGCCGGTTCAGAGGTTTAGCGTCTCAAGGTTTAGTCAAACAATGACTCAGCCCGCAGACAGAGTCGATCTTCTGGTTTCACAGAAGAAGAGAGCGATGAGAGAGAGGCAGAGGAGGAAGAGGAACACAAGGGTTCCTTGAGGTGTGCTTAGGTCAAGCAAAGTATAGGCCAGCACAAGCAAGTTGTGATTGAGAGAGAGTACAGGGCAAGGGATGCGACAGGGAATGGGACAAAGCTAAGCTTGGGGCATTCCCCAGCTTCTACAGGCGCTTAAATACTGTATGTGGCGAGGCTGTACAGTACCATAAGCGGAACAATAGATAAAGGTAGACCAATAGCAAAAGTAACTCGACAATAGGTGAAACACAATAAGTGAAACACAATAGATGAAACACAACAAGTGAAACACAATAGATAAAACAATAGGGGATCACCATCAAGGGATGAAACAGTAACCACGGAGACAAGGATAATCAAAGAAGAACAATAATGGACGAACCGAAAAAGGGGGTAGATTACAACATCATGCCCCCCTCATGCTTAGTTCTCCAAACTAATCGGTCTCAGGGCCTGACTCGCGGAGTTCATTGCCTTCGACTCCTGGCCATGCGCTCTGGGGTGCCATTGCCCTGGGGCAGAAGCCTCTGTAGCTCCGGTGGGTTCTCCTGAGGATGCAATCCACTTGTCCGCTGCAATTAGTATGAGGTCTGTTACAGTCCTTGTTCCAGTGCCCCCTGGTGTTGCAGTGTTTGCAGACGTGCTGCCAGTTTCTGAAGTTGGTGACGCTGTGCTTTAGTCATTCGTGCGGGGGTGAGAGGGGTGTTGGGGGTACTGGCGTCATCAGAGAACATTTGAGGAAAGTGGGAAGGTGACCCCATGGGGGCGTCGTTTTGGGACTGGTTGACGACACGGGGAGGGAGGTACTGGAGTGGAGGGGTCAGGGAGAGAGGAGGGTGAATGGACGGTGAAGGGGAAGTGGATGATTCCTTTGAGTCCTCAATTTTATCGTAGCTCCCTGCCAGTGAGTAATATGGTCCAGTGTCGTGGGTGAGTCCCCCATCAGTCATCAAGTTGTCGAGTTGGTGGCGGACTCGGACGGAAGTGTTGTTGGCCCGAAGGCGACTGCGGATGGCGGCGACTTCTTTAGTGTGGGACTGGATTTCATGGAGTCGATCAGCGAGTTGCCCTTGAAGGATGCTTAGAGCCCCTTGGATAGAGGCGCGCTTGCCCTCCAAGACTTTCAACTTGAAAGAGCTGGTACGGAGACAGGTAGACGTCGGCAAGAGCACCAGGGTCATGGAGGTTTTCGAGGGCTTGGGCAGCATCAAAATGGAAGGGGTGGTCCTCAATGAGGAGGCGGAGGTCAGAGGCAGAGACAGCGGGATGAGGGGCAGAGACAACGGGCCGGGCGATGAGTTTTTCTCCATAAGTGGGTTCTCCTCGACCCATAGTCCCAAGAAGCATGGGTTCGTCATTATATAAGGCGATACGTAAGTATGGTAACAGGCGTTTTCGCCCATTAACGTGAATGTAAAAAGGGGGAACATGCGTGTAAGGTTCGTAAACAAACCAAGGGGGGCCAGGGTGAGTGGGGTCTGCTTCGGTCGGGGTTGGCGAGGGTGTTCCTTCTTGGATGGCGAGTGGGTTGAGGGTAGCTGCAAGGTCTTGGACTTCGGTTTCGTCTGGGACGACGAAAGTTCGTTGGTCGATGATGTGTTGAATGACTTCAGGTGAGAGGGGTTCCTGTTTAATGGTGGGGGAAGGGGTAAGGATAGGGAGAGGGGATGAGCTAGAGATGGGGGACGACATTGGGGTGTTGTATGTAGAGGTAGCGTGTTCGTGGTGCCAGGCTGACCACTCGGAAGGGGTGGGGGTATTTATGTAGGCTGAGCGTGTGATATGGTTCCATACTAAATCTGTAAGTACTGCTCTTCGTACGGATAGATGAAATTTGGAAAAACGGGGGTCCGTCATGAGTAATTGAAAACCGCGGAAGTCGCCAGGAGAGAGAATTCCAGAAAAAAGTTGTTCTCTGGCGGTTAAGTTGAAAATTGTATATCCACGGTCGGGGATAGCAGGGTCGTTAACGGAATAAGAAGGGGGGTTATGAGAGTTAATTCGGGGGAGTAATGTACGTTGTTGTATTGTAAGTGTTCGGAATCAATGTTCTAAGTCGTCCAGGCTTTCATCTGAGTGATGGGATTCTGCAGGGTCAGAGTTAGTGGTGGTCATGGTACGGAGTTTGGTGGGTTGTTGGAGGTGAAACATGGTGATGGCATCTTGAGCGTTTTTAAGGTTTGAGAGAGGTTCCCAGGTATCTTCTGCTGCGGAATACCCTTTCCACCGGACCCTGTATTGAAGTCGGTTTCTATGGAGACGTTGGGCGGTAATCTTTTCAACTTCATATTCTCCCGAGAGAAGGTCAGGTGGTGGTTCAGGGAAATTTGGTCCATGTTCGGCTGTTTCTGTGACTGGGGATAAGAGGGAGGCATGAAACACATTGTGGATGTTCCATTGGGGTGGTAATTGGAGCTGGTAAACAACGTGGGAGATTCGCTTGGTAATGGTAAAAGGGCCGAATCGTTTGGGGCGGAACTTATGAAACTGATGGGGAGTTTTTAAGTTAGTGCCTTCCAACCAAACCTTCTGTCCTTCTTCGAAACCTTTGAACTTGGTTTCCTTGATCCAGTTATTTTGTGCCTTTTTCATTGCTTCTTGTGCCAATTCCCTCATGTCTTTTAATGCTTGGAGTCGTTCTTGGATCCCGGGGAATTTGGACTTGAGTTGGGTGCCAAGTCCTTGAGGATTAAACCCGATGAGGAGTTCGTAAGGGGTTCTTTTGGTGGTAGTAGACTTGTGGGCGTTAAAATGGTATTGAGCTATAGGGAGCCAGTGCGCCCATTCTTCCTGCTTCTCTCCTGTGTAGATGCGTAGATACATCTCTAAGGTCTGATTGGTCCTTTCTGATTGTCCGTCAGTTTGGGGGTGGTAGGCAGTACTTAGATTTTGATTGATCCCGAGGATTCGGGAAATTTCTTGAAACAAGTTGGAGGTAAAACGGGGGTCACGGTCGGAGATAATTTTGGAGGGAATTCCGGTCCATGGGAAGGCGTAGCGTAAAAATAGTTTGGCCATTTGCAGAGTTCCCATGTCTTTACGGCAGGGTATGAATATGGCTGCCTTGGTGGAGTCGTGATCGGTGATGGTCATAATGGCATTGTTCCCTTCTGATGATGGAAGGTCGACAATCCAATCAATGGCAACAGTTTGAAAGGGTTTTTGAGATTCTGAGGGAATAGGGTAAATTGGGGGGCGAGTCGGGTGTGTGGAGGACTTGTTGGCTTGACAGGTGGCACACCCTCGAATGTAGTCTCGTATGAAGTAGGCCATCTTTGGCCACCAAAAGGATTCTTGGATTGAGTACAAGGTTCGGGCGTTTCCTGTGTGTCCCCCAAGAATACTGTCGTGATAGACGTGCAAGATTTTTCGTAAGAGGGGTTCTTGATAGGGTACCACCAATTTCCCATCTTTGAATAGTGCGTTTTCTTCTTCTTGAAGATCATGTTTGATTTTCCACATAAGGAGATCTGACTTCCGCTTCCTTTGTTCAGTTAGTACTTGGGTATAGAGATCTTCAGTGTGAAGCGTGCGAATGAAAAGTTTGTCAGGGAGTGCCGTGATATCCTGGTTATCTCCTGACCCATCATTGTGATCAGGTCGTCGTGAGAGGGCGTCCGCACGGTTGGAGGTTCCGGGTTTGTGGTGGATTTCAAAATGGTAGTCCGCCAGTGTGGAGATGTAACCTGCAATTCTTCAATTAATTTTGTGGGGGAGTCGATAGTGGGCAAGGTTAGCATGATCAGTAAAGATCTTGATGGGGTACTTTGTTCCAACCAATAGGTATCGCCAGTGTTGGAGTGCTAGAACCAAGGCTAGGAACTCCCTATCCCATACTGGGTAGTTTCTCTCTGCTTCATTGAAAGCATGTGACATGTTGCCAATCATTTTCCTTTTTCCTCTTGGATCTTTCTGAAACAGAATTGCTCCGGTGGCAAATTGTGAAGCGTCAGTTTCTAACTCATATGGGAGGTCAGGGTTGGCAGTGTATAGCTCCAGGGTCATCGCAGACTGCTGATATCAAGATCTCTAGGGCTGTGGTTGCTTCTGGGGTCCAGAGGAAGGGGGTTCCTTTTTTGATTGTGGAAAAGATAGGACGAGCTATTTTTGCGAAGTCTCGGATAAAAGGTCGTTGGTAATTGAGGGTGCCCATGATTTGTTGTACCTGTTTCAGATTATTAGGGGGCCTCGGCCAGTTCCTGAGACCGTTCATTTTGACTGGGTCAATTTTGAGGGTTCCCTGGCTGATCCGGAAACCCAGGAAATCAATCTCGTGTTGTTCAAAGGCGCATTTTGACGCTTTCAGGAAATAGGAGTCCTTTTCAAGTAGGTCAAGGAATTCGTGTGTAATTTGTTGGTGGAGGAGCCCTTCCCCCTCCCCTGTGGCTATTGCCACATTGTCTAGGTAGTTGCAGGTGTTCTCTGGGTATTTTAGAAGCCATGGTCGGAGGGTATGGTTCATTGCTCGTTGGAAGGCAGCTGGGGCATTGGTAAAGCCGAAGCCCATTACCATGGGGATGAAGGTACCAAATTGGGTTTTAAAGGCACCCTTATGTCGATCTTTGGGGTGGATTAGAATGTTGTTGTAACCGGCTCGGACGTCAAATTTACTGAAGGTGGTTTTGCCCCTTAGTCGGTGTAATTGTTCTTCCATGTTGGGTAAAGCGTGGTAGTCGGGGACTGTGGCATTATTAAGTTTTCGGTAATCCACTACCATTCGTGGGGCGGTGCCATCCTTTTTCTGAACAAAGAAAACAGGGGATACAAAGTCTGAAACGCCATCTTTGATGAAACCCTTAGCTAGATCCTCTTGTATTTGCCTTGATAGCTCTTGTTTTTCATTCTGGGGGAGTGGGTAAGTTCGGCAGTCTAGGAACTTGGGGGCATCAGGTTTCAGTGTGATTCTAAAATCGAGTTCTCCTCGACTGGGTGGGAGTCGTTTGGCTGCTTCTTCGGAGAAGACCTTCTGATGTCGTAAGTATTCAGGGGGGATGGTGGTTGTCCTTATTTGTGCGATCCGGATTCTTGGTGGTTTGGTTAGGGGGATGGGGGTGAGAAGGACTCCTAAGTGGTTTCTTAGGCGAACCAGTGCTCCAGTTGACAAGGGGGTTAATCGCCTTTAAAAAAGGGTAACCGAGGATCATTCTATCTTCTCCTAAGTTTGTGACGTAGAAGGTGAGGAGTCGTGTGGTGGGGCCATGTCGTATGGCCATATGAGCATAATGGGTTAGTGCTCCTCCTTGGTTATTGGTACCATCTACATTAATGATGGGCCTGGGGGTTCTAAGAGTCCGGAGTGGGATTTGTAAGTTTTCCACAATTCCTTGACTGATGAAATTTTCTGTTGCTCCGCTGTCAAGGAGCGCTTGTCCAGTCTTCCCATTGGTTGTTAGCATAAAAGGGACTTTCATTGAGTTCTCTTTATGGTTGACAATGGTATCTATTTGGGCCTCTGTGCCGACTGTTGCACTTTGGCCTAGAGAAAATCCTCCTTGAGTATGAGATCCCAGATTTTGGCTCGTTCTTCGGCTGGTAGGGTTTTCATGCGTGCTACCATGGAGGCTGGTTCTTCTTCTTTAGCTGGTTCTGGGGGTGATTCGGTGATTCGGGCTTTGGAAGTGGTAGGAGCTGTATTTTTAGGGCATTCTCGGCTAAGGTGTCCCTTTTCTCTACAACGGAAGCATCGTCCTTCTTTTGCCAATTGTTTCCTTTCTTCTTCAGTGAGTTTTTTGAAATTGGACTTGACGGCGTCCACTTGCATTCGGTCAGGGTGATGGGTCTTGTGTTCTGGGGGGGAGTGTGTAGTTTTCCCTTTGAGCTTTTCTCTGATGGTGATGAAACGTCGATGTTGTCTCCTGGCTTCTTCCTTCCATTCCTGAAGAGTGGTGGGCCAGACATCTCTGTTTAGGATTGCACGGTAGAGCCCAATTTTTAGACCATTTTTGAAGCTTTCGATAGCGATAACGTCCGTTTCTGGCCACCCTGTTTTATTCAGGAGTTGTTCGAAGGTGGAAATGTAATCGTCAAGGGATTCCTTCATTGTGTGTTTGGCGAGGGCTGCTTGGGCGTCCTCTTTCTCCGCAGTGTTAGTGAATTTGAACATAAAGTCTGTGACGAAGTCATTCCATAATGCTTCGTTCATTCTGTTGATGGGGTTCTGGGCCCTGTTAACCTTTTCTCTGAGTGCGGTCGCTTGTGAATTGACCCATTCTTCAACCTTTTCCCCTTGGATATATGAGAGAGCCAGCATTGTTCGTTTAAAAGGGGAGATCATCACTGCTTTATCATCATTGAGGCCCCAGAATAGGTTAAATTCCATGATGAATCTTTTTGTTTTGTTCCTTTCCCCTGTGAAGGCAGTGGGTTCTTTACCGCTGAGGGACCCATTAGTGCCTTGTGGTGCTGGAGCAGCTGCTTGAGGGGGTGGAACGACGACTGGAGGGGCCTGGGCAACCACATGAGGGGCCTGAGCGGCCATCTGGGGGGCCTGAGCGGCCACCTGGGGGGCCTGAGCGGCCATTTGGGGGGGGTGTACAGCGACTTGGGGTTGGGCTGCCATATCAGGTTCTGGGGGGTTCTGTGGGTTGATTTCTAGGGTTTTGATGGTTTCTTGGTTTTCAAGGGGGTCCTCTGGTTCTAGTGCAGGGGATTCAAAGGGTGTCTGAGTTTCAACGGTGTTCTCTGGTTCAGGGGGGTTGCCTTCTGTGGAAGAGGCTTCTGATTCTGATGGTGGTTCGTAGAGGGGGTCGTTTTCCCTCCAGTAACCTAGTCCAAGGCTATTTCTGAGGAGTTCTAGGTCAAGGTGAGTGTAGAGTTGTCCTCTCCTAAGTCGTAGTTCAAACCAATGATTGTTGATAAATTCAACTGGTAGTTCTTCGTTGTTTTCAGTGGTGATGTAACAGAGGAAAGTGTGAAAGCTGTCCCAAGTGGCAGCTCCTACAACGTGTTCAGGGAGGTCTGGGGATGGTCTAGGTTGGACTGCGGACCCAACGATTTGGTGGTAGTTCGAGGTTGATCTCCAGAATGGAGTAGAAAGCTTAGCTTGTGTAACGGCGTCGTGGCCGTTAGAGCGTTAGCTCAAGGTTCAGTGGGGGCCAAGTCCCTGTGACTTGGTTCAAGGGTTCAATGGGGGCCGGCTCAAGAAGGCCGGTTCAGAGGTTTAGCGTCTCAAGGTTTAGTCAAACAATGACTCAGCCCGCAGACAGAGTCGATCTTCTGGTTTCACAGAAGAAGAGAGCGATGAGAGAGAGGCAGAGGAGGAAGAGGAACACAAGGGTTCCTTGAGGTGTGCTTAGGTCAAGCAAAGTATAGGCCAGCACAAGCAAGTTGTGATTGAGAGAGAGTACAGGGCAAGGGATGCGACAGGGAATGGGACAAAGCTAAGCTTGGGGCATTCCCCAGCTTCTACAGGCGCTTAAATACTGTATGTGGCGAGGCTGTACAGTACCATAAGCGGAACAATAGATAAAGGTAGACCAATAGCAAAAGTAACTCGACAATAGGTGAAACACAATAAGTGAAACACAATAGATGAAACACAACAAGTGAAACACAATAGATAAAACAATAGGGGATCACCATCAAGGGATGAAACAGTAACCACGGAGACAAGGATAATCAAAGAAGAACAATAATGGACGAACCAAAAAAGGGGGTAGATTACAACAGTTGGTCTAATAACGCGTTGTAGGGCCTTTGATACTAGGTTAGTGCCTACAGTAGAGCTCCTAGGGTCATTCCAAAGGGTCCTCAGGAAGGCCCTAATACTGTCTTTTGTTGCTAGAAGGGTTGCCTTTAAGTGGGGCTTGCTATATGTCGATTGTGCCGAGAATCGCTCGCGCAACAATGCGCGCGCGATATTGTGGACACCTCTACTCACCCCTTTTGCTTGTGTGAACAGGGTGACACCATGGAGGCTGGGTTTCCTCCTATAAGGAAGGGTCCTTCAAGGGCCCTCTCCAGAGAATGGTTCATGACACCAAGGATATGCAATGGTGTAGGCTGGTTTCAGTCGAATAGTGTTGGGTCTTCCTTGGTGCTTTCTCAAGTGGATCCGGGAGTATTCTTTGGTGATGCTGCTTTGGGTCAAGACTACTCAGGTTTTCCACAAGTATCCTTCGAATTCTGCTGGTGAGATGGCAAAGTCGTTTATCTCTCTAGTGGGATGTTGATATACTACAAAGTGTGTCATTCTAAGATGCCAAGCCTGTGTGCAATAGTTCTTGAATTCAAGTAGTTCTCTTTTTGAACGTGTAGGTAGGTTTAGAGCTAAGAAAGATTGTTCTGGTAGGTAGGAGTGAAGTTCAGTATTTCTAATGTCGATACTATCAGGTGATTCAACAAATGGCGATGCAAAGGGTTGAGAAGGTATGACAGGGGTAGGAATGCGACTAGTAAACAGGGGTAGGTAAGCGTCAGGGGGAGTAGGAGGTAATGGTCTTTCAACAAGGAATCCTCTTGCGTTGGGAACTGTTTCTCTAGAGGGGGCTCGCTGAGGCGTTGCGCGTCTTCTGTGTCGAGGAGCCAGGACTAGTGATTTGGGAGGTGATAATTGCCTGGTGTCCACAGGGTGATTCTGTCAGGAGTAGGAGGTGTATCTGGTTGAAAGTTGCACGTGCAATACTCTGTTTTGCAGTTACACCTTGCTGTCCACGGATTAGATTCAGTATCTTCTATGCTGGCAGACCAACGTTCTTGGCTAGTTGGGACAGTGGTTTGAATCAGTGTGAGGGGTCGAGGGGCAAGACTCGAGGCTTCTAGGATTGCTGGGACAGAATAGTATGCAGGGGGACCAGTATATGAGGCATCTGGGCTGGTAATTGCCCAAGGTTGATTGTAGTCTGCGTCGTATAACCAAGAATTAGTCTCCCAATCAAAGGTGTTGTGTATTCCTGGTACAACAGCAAGTTGGACATAAGATTGATTTTCCCTTTGTATTCTGTTGAGGCGTAGGTGGTAGAACTGGACAGTGAGACAATAGTAGCTGATGTATGTCCAAGCCAGGTAAAACAGGCAATACCCTGTTCTTAAAGAATTAACAATGAGATGGTGATGTGGCTGGATGATCCTGGTCCAAAGATTCAATTCACTAGAGCGCAGGGATTGATAATCAACTGGTTGTCCTTGGATGTTCTTTGCCTGAGCGAGTTGCCAATATAATAGTTGTTGTCATGCTGGTGGCAGGAGTCGACTAAGGGTTTCAAGATATAATGCGTGTTCATCGTGGCTTAGGAGTTGTCCAAATGGTAAGACTTCAAGGAACTCTTTGACAATGAGATGAGGAAAGTCTTCGTGGGGTGGTTCTATTCCTGGTATGTCGTGTAGATTTGTTAAGGTGATAACAGGAAATGCAGTGGAGGCCCAGGTTCAATAGTGATTTAGACTTAAGACGTGTCTAGTGATAGCGTCGTCTTCTTCTAAGGCGTATTCTTGAGGCACTTTAGTTAAGGCAAAAAGAGAAAGGTTTATTCGATCTTTATTGAAGTGTTACAAGGATGGTTCTTACTTTTTAAGAACCGTGCGCAAGATCTATGGTTTCGAGGCGGTACCTCTTGATTATATCGAGGGGGTTAGGGGGAATACGAGGTGTGAAACAGAAGCGAAGTAACTGGGGGTTGAAGCGTAGGGTGTCGACTGTATAAGTTGAATAGTGACGTAGAGAGACGCAGTTACTGTTCTCCTCAAAATGTAAGTAACTGTAAGCAAAGGCGAGACGTCCATCCAAGAAGTCGTGTACGATAGATAAGCAAAACGAGCCCTCGTAAGCAGGACAGTAAATAGCAGGCAAGGTAAGTGGTTTCCTAAATAAAGAAGTGTTAAAGATGTATGCGATGCGTCCGAGGGGGAAGTCAGCGTCCGGGGCGTATATCCCGACGTTGGAACAGATACCAAAGGGGGTTAAGTTGTACTGGGTGGCAAGGGCAGCGTTGGAAGGTTCCACAGCAAAAGTGTGGACGATGCATGCACGAAAGGCGGTTGTGTAGGTGTCTGTGAAGGCGCGACGACTCAACTGGTCTGAAGTAGGGATGCGTCCCAGGTAGTCTTGGTGATTTAAGTCGTGGAGGGGACGCCACTGCTCGCGGGAACGATTGGTGGTGGGAAGGACGAAGTACTGATGAGGGTGGAACCGGAATGCTGTGCAAGGAGGGCGATCGAGAAAGCCTTCAGGCAAGGGAGGACGGTCCGCTTGCTGCTACTCGTTCTGCGCTGGAGGGGGAGTGCCGATAGGGACAAAGTTGCCTGGAACAGGCTGAGCGATGACAGGAGACGATGGTGGGGCTTCTGGGGAGTATAGAATGCTGAGGGGTGAGGATGTGTCGACTGGGTTGAGGTCCTCAGTGAGAAGTCGTGGGGTAGGTTGCAGAGGAGAAGGGAGGCGCAAGGAAGTGTTAACCAAGGTGGGGGAGTTAGGAGTGGACACTTGAGGGTTGGCTAGTCAATACAGGGATGGTGACAGACTGTCCAGATCTCAAGACATGTACTGCTGATCACTAAGGACTCAGGAGCAGGTGGGCAAGGGTTGGAACAGATGGTACGCGGTGAAGGCGGCGTTGAACAGGAGGACAAGCCAAACGACGAGGAGGTACCAGATGGGGACTGGTAGGTGTTGCAGGAGGCAGAGGCGAAGAGCAGAGGCCAGTGCAGTGAGAGGGATTTAAACAAGGCGGTCGTTGAAGAGTACCTTGGAGGCGAGGGGAGTCTTTAAACTGAGCGGTCGCAGGGGAGTACCCAGGAAGATGAGAGTATCACAAATGGACAGTCTGATGACTGCCATGCTTCATTGGGGCTTATATACAGTGTACAGGATCGATTACAAAGACCTGGGACTATTCTAGACTCTTTGGTACCATCCAATAGGACTACAGAGGCATAAACTTGCTTGTGTCAAGTTTCAGGCTTACTGAGTGCATTACTGATCATTGTGGCACGATGACATCATTATGATGTCATTGTGGAGCGCTTAGTGAGCCTATGAGGTCACTGTGGAGTCGCTCAGTCAGCCATGATGTCATTGGAGCCTTGATGACATCAGATGATTTATGCAACAGTTTCTAAGAGTTTGTGCCACTGTTTCAGGTCCTTGGTGGCTGGGTGGCCATGTGGCTGCCACGCAATGATTACCCGATTAGGAAACGGGTGCCTGGTCATGTTATAGTGCCTTTGCAATAGCGATATCTTGTACCGCAGGAGGGATGGCCCAGAAAATGGAAGGGAGTTGGCAATGCAAAGTGAGAGAGGTCTCTCTTGAGTGAAAGAGGACAATCTATGGCCAGGACCTGGCCTTGGTTCGTAACAGGGGCTGCCTCAAGACAGCCCATGGGTACAACATGAGAGAAAAATAATAGATATAGACCATGATTTTGAGTTGTAATTCATCTAATACACATGTGGAGGTGGCTTGAGTCCAGCTCCACCAATTCTCACTCAAATCTCATGAAAACAATGGGGCTGCCTAGCCCTCATTCAGGCGATTCAGGGACAATAAATTTCATATAAGTTAAAGCTGTTTTGAGGGAGATATTCATCCCGCATGTTTGAGGGGGTTTCTGCGCCGATTTGGGTGGAATTCAAGCTCCGCCAAGTGCGCTGAAAACAGCAATAACTTGTCTTGGTCCATCGATATTCATCCTTGGGAGATATTGATGCCTAGGTAACTAATAGAGGTTTGTCGAAAAGCGCATTTCTCTGGTTTCAAGTATAAGCCATGGTCTTGGAGTGTCTTTAGGACCTTGTGTGTCCAGTCGTCTAATGTGTCCAAGGTTTGTGCCATGATTAGTATATCATCTAGGTAAACGACCACTTGTTCAGTGGCAATGTATTTTGCTAGGATGGTGTTCATAAAGCGTTGGAATGTGGCTGGGGCGTTGCAGAGACCAAATGTCATTATCAATGGCTCGAAGAGTCCTAATGGTGTCTTGAATGCTGCAAGGTGTTCATCTCCCTCTCTTAGGCGGATATTGTTGTATCCCCATCGTACGTCAAACTTGGTGAAATATTGAGCTCCTTGGAGTTTGTCGATTAGTTCAGGAATCAAAGGTAGTGGGATATGCGTCTTTGACAGTTGCTGTATTCAGGGCTCTGTAGTCTTGTACTGGTTGTAGATTCCCTCCTTTCTTTTCTACAAAGAAGAATGGACTGGCAATAGCTGCTTTTGATGGTTGGATAGTGCCTCTTTTCAAGTCTTCATCTAAGTATTCTTTTAGGGCTTGTAGTTCTTTGGGGGTAAGTCGATAGATGCCAGAATTGCGTCGGGCGATCCCTGGTTTCAGATTGATTGTATGGTCCCATGGTTGGTGAGCAGGAAGGCGTTGAGAGGCTTGTTCGTCGAAAACCTTTCACCATTTCAAGAACTGGACAGGGATAAGTTCGTCTAATGTCTTGGGGGGCATTTCTGCATGGGCTAGTTTCGTAGCTGTGGTTGATTTGGCTCTTATGCTGATTGTCACTGGTTGAAATGCGTTGTAGATTTGTTCATCCACACATGGGTTCAATGGTCCTTCAGTATCTGGGAAGATTAGTGCAGACACATTTGCAAACTCAGGTTCTTCTTCTTCGGGGAAAGTAAGCGCTTGTATTTGGTAATTCCGCGTTCCAGATGCAGATGCAATGGTTATGCTTGGGTGCATGGTAAGGCAGGTTCGGTGGCAATTCCTCAGTGTGATTGTGTCATTTGCCCAATCAATATCTGGGTTGTGGTGTCATACCCAATCTGTTCCTAAGATGATGTCATGATCTCCAATGTTAGTGACAAGGAATTCTGCTTGTTCATCATGAGTAGCGCCTGTGTGTGCTTGAATGCAAAGTCTTTGGATGGTGCTAAAGTGTATTAGTCCATTGGCATTTTGTGTTCCATCTACATTTTGTGCTGGCAATGGTTTGATCATAGTTCAGAGGTGCAGGTGGTGTCTTCGTGCGAATCATTCATGGATTATCATTCCTTCTGCTCCACTGTCGAGCAGGGCTCTTGCACCGAGTTCTTTGCCACTTGTCTTTCCCACTAAAGTAACTTTCAAGGCAATAGATGGGGAGCGAATATTCTTGGTAAAAACCTTGGGGTAATTGATTTCTCTTTGTATCATACTGATTTGGACCGCATCCCTTCTCAGTGCAGAAGGGGGTCCAATTAAAAATCCATAGGAGCAGATCTTGGGCGGAGGATTGAGCCTGCAAGTGTTTCTCTCCAAGTTGTCAGTGATGCAACAGGAACAGGTTCTTCTTGCATAGGTTTGATGTTTTCATCTTGGATGGTTGTAGCTCTGACTGTTTGGGGGCAAGATCCTTGTCATTGGCATCCTTGGGCTGCTTTATTTGCTCTACATTGATTTGCCATATGATTCTTCTTTCCACAATAATAACAGAGGTTGTTCTTGCATCGAAACTCTTTCTCTGCATCTGTGAGGGGTTTCCTTTCACTTCTGGATTCCCAGGGTCGTTCATTAGGTTCTCCTTGGTACAAGTCAATTTCCAATGGATTGTCTGATCCTTGAGTGTTTAATCCTCGGGCATGGACAGATCGTCCTCCTCGAAAAGCAGTGGAATTGTAGAGGTGGAAAAGGTTGTCAAATTCTCTTGCTGCTTTGACAAGGGCTGCAAGTGATGTTGGTGTCGGTGTGATCCCTAGTATTTTCTGATGTAGGGCCGGGTTAATGTTCTTCCTGAATGCATACATCTTTGTTCTTTTGTCAGTGGTAGCTTGTGATGCATGGTGCAACCATTTCTGATACCATTCATTAAATGGTAATTTCCCTTGATAATAGGTGTGCATGGTGTTAGCGGAGGCCAATTCTGCTTCTGCAGGGATGAAGTGATCGGCAAAGGCTTTCTTGAAATCTTCCCATGATCCATAGTCTGCTCCTGTACGAGCCATAGCCTTAGTGGTTTGTTCTCTAGCCCATGCTCCGGCGGGTGTTCCTACTTTAAAGTGGGTTAGTGCAGCGGCGACTTTCTTGCTTTCATCTGTCAAGGAGTCACCATTGATGTAGTAATAATTGGCCAAAGCTGCCCAAAAGGCTTCTGCATTATCAGCCTTTCCATCAAAGGGTTCTGGTGCAGTTCCGATGAGGCGTGGATTGCTTGACATGGTGGGGTTCTGAGTTGTTGCAGCTGTAACAATAGGTGGGGCTGATCCTTGTAATTGGATTCTAGTTGGAGTAAGTGTTTGAGGGACTGCTTGTGGTACGTTGCTAATTGTATGAGGGGTAGGTTGTTGGGTATTACATCGGGTGGAAGGTCCTGGAGTAGTGCTTCGAGTGCTCTGAGCAGTTCCTAAGATAGCGGTAACTTCTTGAGTTGTTCTGGCTGTAAAATCGACTTCTCGATTGTTATAGTAAACCCAATGTTTTCTAGAATGGCTCCACTTGACTGGTTTGTCTAGGAAGAGGCCTGTGTAGTTATAGGGATTGAAGTCTTGAACGTGCTCTGCCCCTGGGGCTGCTGCTTTAAGTTGTTCGGTGGTAACTTCGTTGTTTTCGTCTTCGTATAACCAAGTGTCAGAAAGATTTCTGTGGTTGATAATAGGTGTACCCGCAAATCTTCCTCGATAACAGTGATCTTGGGTGTCATAGCTGAGGTTTTCAAATAGGAGTGGGATTAGATTTTCTTCTTCGTCAGTGATGTCTCCCCTAGTGCTCATAGATCTAGATGGCAGTTATAGTCCAATGGTCGTTGTTCCAAGGATATGCAATGGTGTAGGCTGGTTTCAGTCGAATGGTGTCGGTCTTCCTTGGTGTTTTCTTAAGTGGATTCAGGAGTATTCTTTAGTGATGCTACTTTGGGTCAAGACTACTTGGGTTTTCCACAAGTATCTTTCGAATTCTGCTGCTGAGATAGCAAAGTCATTTATCTCTCAGGTGGGATGTTGATACACCACAAAGTGTGTCGTCCTTAAATGCCAAGCCTGCATACAATAGTTCTTGAATTCAAGTAATTCTCTTTTCGATTGCGTAGGTAGGTTCAGAGCTAAGAAGGATTGTTCTGGCAAATAAAGATGTAGTTCAGTATTTCTAATGTCGATACTATCAGGGGATTCGACTAATGGTGATGCAAAGGGTTGAGAAGGTACGACAGGTGTAGGAATACGACTGGTAAACAGGGGTACGTAGGTGTCAGGGGGAGTAGGAGGTAATGGTCTTTCAACAAGGAATCCTCTTGCGTTTGGAACTGTTTCTCTAGAGGGAGCTTGCTGAGGTGTTGCACGTCTTCTGTGTCGAGGAGCCAGGACTACTGAATTGGGAGATGATAATTGCCTGGTGTCCACAGGGTGATTCCATTAGGAGTGGGAGGTGTGTCTGGTCAATAACCGCATGTGCAATACTCTGCTTTGCAGTTACACTGGGTAATCCATGGATCTGTCTCAGTACCTTCTGTACTGGTGGACCAACGTTCTTGACTGGTTGGGACAGTGGTTTGGATTGGTGTGAGGGGTCAAGGGACGAGGCTTGAGGCTTCGAGGACTGCTGGGGCTGAATAATATGTAGGGGGACCAGTATATGAGGCATCTGGGCTGGTAATCGCCCAAGGTTGATTGTAATCTACATCATATAACCAGGAGTTAGTTTCCCAGTCAAAGGTATTGTGTATTCCTGGTACAATTGCAAGTTGAATGTAAGGTCGATCCTCTCTTTGTATTCTGTTAAGGCATAGATGGTAGAACTGAACTGTGAGCTGATAGTAGCTGATATAGGTCCAAGCTAAGTAGAATAAGCGATATCCCATTCTCAAGGAGTGGATAACGATGTGGTGACATGGTTGAATGACTCTGGTCCAGAGGTTTAATTCACTGGTGCATAAGGATTGGTAGTCAACTGGCTGTCCTTGGATGTTCTTCGCTTGAGCAAGGTGCCAATATAATAGTTGTTGTCATGCTGGTGGCAGGAGTCAACTAAGGGTTTCAAGATATAGTGCATGTTCATCGTGGCTTAAGAGTTGTCCAAAAGGTAAGACTTCAAGGAACTCTTTAACAATAAGGTGGGGGAAGTCTTCGTGAGGCGGTTCAATTTCTGGTACGTCGTGTAAGTTGGTTGAAGTAGAGACAGGGAACGCGACGGAGGTCCAAGTTCGATAATGATTTAGGCTTAAGACGTGTCAAGTGATAGCATCTTCTTCTTCGTCTTCTTCTAAGGCATATTCACGAGGCACTTTAATCAAAGCAAAAGGATGATCTTTATTCGATCTTTATTGAAGTGTTACAAGGGTGGTTCTTACTTTTCAAGAACTGTGCACAAGATCTATCGTTTCGAGGTGGTACCTCTCAATTATTTCAAGAGGGTTAGGGGGAATACGAGGTGTGAAACAGAAGCGAAGTAACTGGGGGTTGAAGCATACAGTGTCGACTGTGTAAGTCGAATAATGATGTAGGGATACGCGGTTACTGTTCTCCTCGAAATGTAAGTAACCGTAAGCGAAAGCGAGGTGTCCGTCCATGAAGTCATGTATGATAGATAAGCAAAATGAGCCCTCGTAAGCAGGATGGTAGATAGCAGGCAAGGTAAGTAGTTTCCTAAACAAAGAAGAGTTAAAAATGTATGCGATGCATCCAAGGGGAAAGTCAGTGTCCGGGGCGTATATCCCGACATTAGAGCAAATGCCGAAGGGGGTGAGGTTGTACTCAGTGGCGAGGGCAGTGTTGGAGGGTTCCACCACAAAAGTGTGGACGACGCGTGCTCGAAAGGCGGTGGTGTAAGTGTCTGTGAAGGTACGACGAGATAACTGGTCTGCAGTAGGGATGCGCAACAGGTAGTCTTGGTGATTTAAGTTGTGGAGGGGACGCCACTGTTCGCGGGAACGGTTGGTGGTAGGGAGGATGAAGTATTGGTGCGGGTGGAAGCAAAATGCTGTGCAGGGGGGATGGTTGAGGAAGCCTTCAGGCAAGGGAGGACGATCCACTTGCTGTTGCTCGTTCTCCACTGGAGGGGGAGTGCCGACAGGGACAAAGTTGCCTGGGACAGGCTGGGGAACATTGGGAGATGTTGGTGGGGCTTCTGGGGAGTACAGGATGCTGAGGGGCGAGGACATGTCAACTGGTTCGAGGTCTTCAGTGAGGAGACGAAGGGCAGTGCATGGAGTGGGTTGGAGAGGAGAAGGGAGACGCAGGGAAGTGTTGACAAAAGTGGGGGAGTTGGGAGTGGACACTTGAGCATTGGCTGGTCAATACAAGGATGATGAGAGACTGTCCAGATGTCAAGACACGTACTGCTGATCACTAAGGACTCAGGAGCATGTGGGCAAGGGTCAGAACAGATGGTACGCGGCGGAGGCGGCGTTGAACAAGAGGATGAGCCAAACAATGAGGAGGTACCAGATGGGGACTGGTAGATGCTGCAAGAGACAAAGGCAAAGGCTGGAGGCCAGTGTAGCGAGGGGGCTTTAAACAAGGCGGTTGTAGAAGAGTACCTTGGAGGCAAGGGGAATCTTTAGACTGAGCAGTCGCGGGGGAGTACCCAGGAAGATGAGAGTATCACAAATGGACAGTCTGACGACTGCCATACTTCATTGGGGCTTATATACAGTGTACAGGGTCGATTACAAAGAACTGGAACTATTCTAGACCCCTTGGTACCATCCAATAGGACTACAGAGGCATAAACTTGCTTGTGTCAAGTTTCAGGCTTACTGAGTGCATTACTGATCATTGTGGAGCGATGACATCATTATGATGTCACTGTGGAGTGCTTAGTGAGCCTATGAGGTCACTGTGGAGTGGCTCAGTCAGCCATGATGTCATTGGAGCCCTGATGATGTCAGATGAGTTATGCAACAGTTTCTAAGAGTTTGTGCCACTGTTTTGGGTTCCTGGTGGCTGGGTGACCATGTGGCTGCCACGCGATGATTACCCGATTAGGAAATAGGTGCCTGGTCATGTTATAGTGCCTTTGCAATAGTGATATCTTGCACCACAGGAGGGATACCCCAAGAATTGAAAGGGAGTTGGTAATGCAAAGTGAGAGAGATCTCTCTTGAGTGAAATAGGACAATATTCGGCCAGTGCCTGGCCTTGGTTCGTAACAGATGGGTGCAAGTACGTGAGAGAAGATGGGGGCTCCCTTGGCAAGGGTAGCATGGATGAGGGGTTCTGGTCAGGCCTCCAGCTCGATAAGAAACCAGTTGGCCCTGTAGCCGGTTCCTCCTGGGTATTCTGGGATGGTGAAGTCAATGAGGGTGTAGTCAGAGGAGGGGATCCAGTCAGGGCTGGGTTGTGGGAGGCGAGGGGCATCGAAGAATTTAGCAGCCTTGAACTGCTCAGCAAGGGAGAATGGGGATGGAGTGCATGCTGGGAAAAGGTCAAGTCCCAGGGCGTTGCACTCAGATCCAAGAAGGGTTGAGGCGAGGGAGATGGAAGGTGAAAGAGGGGATAGACAGACTTGGGTGGCAGTGTTGTTGTCATCCTCATCGCACT
This sequence comes from Russula earlei, assembly GCA_025769875.1. Lineage (NCBI taxonomy): Eukaryota > Fungi > Basidiomycota > Agaricomycetes > Russulales > Russulaceae > Russula > Russula earlei. Next base: position 40,941 of record JAGFNK010000108.1, on the reverse strand, counting down.
CATAGGCAGGAGGGTTCTTGAAGGGTAAAGACCTTCTTGCCAGTTGGGGAGTGGGGGAGTGTCACCGAGTGGTTTGGGGTCCGGAAGATGCCGGAACACCTGAACTATGGACTGCACTGTTTCCATTATGCGTGCGTCAGATCTTGATTGTTTATGTTCGTTGACATCACATTCGGAACGCATTGATCGTATCTTTCAGAGGATGTACTGAAGAAGCAATGAGTAGCATTGCTTCTGTCCCAGATGTTCCTGTACCGCCACGTACATCGATTCCTTGATTGGGGAAGCACTTAATGCTTTCAGCACCGAGATCGTTTACATAGAAGCAACCTCGCTTCTATGAGCCGCCTTTTGCTTCTATAGCACCAACCAGTACTACAGTAGCATGAACCTTATCCTTGTAGGGCTATATAAAGCCTCCAGTAGAAACAGTTGGGCCTTAAGCTCGACTTAGTTTGCCAATCCCAAACAGTTGACTCCTACCCCGTCTGCAGAGCCCCTCTCATCTTGTTGTCATACTCTAGAAGGATCTAACACTCCTTCCCCTCCACGAGTATTGCTTGCTTGACTCAAGCATATCTGCATTGGTAGGACGCATTTATAGACGCGACCATTGATCTTATTTAAGGCACTTTGGAGCCTTAACATAAGTCGAGCTTCTATCACAGACATCGCTGTGAAAGCGAACCAGAAATAGGCAGGAAGTCTAAAGACTAGGATCTAGTCATCATACGGTCAGCAACCTACGCTGAAGTAGTCAAGGGGGAGAATCTATACAGACCTCTCCACGACAAGAAGAAGGTGTACTACGTGACTCTCGATGAGCAACATGGTTGGACACATGCATACTTCTGTAAAGACCCCTACTGTCATTGGCATAGACAGTGGTAAGAGGGCAGACAAGTCCTGACTCCCTAGGAAAGGCAGTGGCGAGTGGACAAACTGGAAATTGAAGGAGAACATAGCATACGCGTAAAGTTCAACCAGAAATCAAAGCAAGGAACTAAATTTGGTTGGTTCAAAGCTAGAGAGAGGGACGATCTACCCTCAGGAATCAAAGGAACTGCCATCTGGTGTTGGGCAGACCAGGAAGGGCCTAACAGATACGAGGTCCAATACAAAGGAAGCTACCTTCCTTGTGAATACATCAACGATCAGTGGTACTTTGTTGATTACCACAAAGGACGTCCCTATGCAGGAGAGGACGAAGACATCGACGAATATAAGGTCCTAGGTTTAGGAACCAAGACAGATCCTTATACTACTCATTGGGAACCCAGAAGCTCAGTAGTAGACGACCCAGCTCCATTGATACAAAAGTCATCAAGTGGAGAAACAGAACAGTCGGACCCTCCAACTACAGATCAGAAAGCAGAAGCACCAGAAGTATTGGAGCTAGCTGAAAGACTAGAGCAGACAGTACACGTCTCGCCCATTGAACCAACAATTGTTGAAGAGCCAGAAGAATCAGTTGAAATGGCTACCATTGCAGCAATGCAGACAGCCACCATTGCCACCCAGACAGCAGGTGGAAGAGCAGGGCCCACCATCGTAGTAAACCCTGGAGGTGGTCCACCTGGAGCAGGAGGACCACCTGGAGGTGGAGGAGTCCCCTTCGGACCTGGAGGTCCACCAGTACCAGGAGGAGGCCCACCTGGAGGAGGCCCTCCAGCAGGGGGACCACCGGCAGCACCTCCTGTAGGACCAGGGGCGAATCTGGCACCTCAGCCAGCACCAGGCCCCCATGGGGGCAACTGGATCTCTAAAAGGAGACCCTCCTGAAGTCTTCAAAGGAGACAGGAAAAAGACGAAGTACTTTGTCCAGGATTTCAATCTATGGAATCTGCTCAACTAGCGACAATCCGACCATGACTATTCCAATGAAGCGAGTAGCCCTAGCTCTCACTTACATCAAAGGAGAGAAAGTACATGAATGGGTGGTCAATCAAATGAACCTGGTAGAAGCAAAAAGAAATGGGGACCCACCGTCTCCTTATGCACCAGTGCAGCTAGATCCAACTGACATGCTCTTTTGGACCGAATTTGTGGATGACTTCTTCAGAGAATTCAAAGACACCACAGAGCCTGAAGACGCTTTCATGGAGCTACAACAATTGTCCATGTCTAAAGCAGCAGTCAGCTGGATGACTATACCAGCAAATTCCTTGTTCTGCTCAGTAAAGCAGGATGGGACCAGAATTCACCAGGAGCAGTAGAAGCCTACAAGGCTGGCCTAATCACCTGGCTGGTGCGACGAATCTACAATCGACCAGTCAGAGACATACCTGCCATCAATGATCTACGAGCATGGATCAATGCTGCTAGGGAAGAACAGGCCAGAGACCAGCTCATGAAAGCCAATATTGGATCTGGAGGTGGATCGTTGACCACCAGGGAAAATCGCATGAAATCCCTACAGGTTGGGAAAAGGCGAAACCAAAGAGATCCGAATGCAATGGAAGTGGACTCAGTATCCACTGATGCAGCAAGGACCAAGCGACAGTCCTCCTCTGACAGAGGAAAAGAAGAAACTGCTAGCAGAAGCAGAAGGGAAATGCTTCATCTGCAAGAAAGCAGGACATATCAGTCGGAACTGTCCTGACAAGGACAGAGTCAAGAAGAAATCAAGTAACTCAAGGGACAAAGGGAAAGCTCGAGCTCTGGAAACAGAGAAGGAGGACGACTCAGGGGACAGTGGAAATGAAAGCACTGTCTCCGGGCGATCTACATCTCCTCCTCCTACCTATAACAAGAGCTCCTCCTCGGCGTCCATAAAGAAGATGTCCACCAAACAGAAGGAGGACTTATTGGAAGAACTGATGGAACAGGGTTTTTAGGAACACCTAAGTCGACGGCCTGGCTTAGGAAGAATAGTGTGTTGCAAGTGTACATTAGAAGACTGAATGCTATGAATATTCCGTTCACTTTCGTCACTGCACACACAATGGCCGAGGAATCTGCTCTACTGGACAGTGGAGCAACAGAGAACTTCATCGATCACTCAGCTTGGAAAAGACTGAAGATTGGGAAACAAGAACTACATGAACCCATGGTAGTACGAAACGTCGACGGAACCCAGAATAGGCAAGGGGAACTCACCCATTACTGCTGGCTTCGCGTCCGATACTAAGGAGAAGGAGAGCTTGCAAAGGTTCTATCTCACAGATTTAGGAACGGATCGGGTCATCCTGGGATATCCCTTCCTATATGAATTCGACCCCACCATCAACTGGAAGAAAGGACAGCTGATGGAAGGAACGGTACAGATTGAGACTGCTCGATACAAGTACCTGGATCTCTATGTCACAAAACTCCAAAAGCGAGCAAGAGATGAAAACCGACAATTGAAGAAAGGGGAAGCCATTTACCTACAAAAGACGACTATTGCTCAGAAGTGGGCCCAGCAGTCGATTAAACCACAGGAAGGAGAGGATCCCCTTGCCAATGTTCCAAAGCAATTCCACCGCTTTGCAGATGTCTTCTCAGAAGAGAAGTCCCAGAGGTTCCCACCACCAAGGGAACCAGACATGCAGATAGAGCTGTTACCTGACGCACCAAAGGAACTAAACTGCAAAGTGTACCCCCTAACACGAGATGAGCAAGAATACCTCAAGAAATTCCTAGCTGATGAAGTAGAGAAGCGATACATCACTCCAGGTCCATCCAGCTACACATCTCCAGTGTTCTTCATTGGCAAGAAGGACAGCAAGGAGAAGAGGATCATTGTAGACTATCGACGACTAAATCAGTGGACCAGACGAGACAATGAACCTTTACCACATCTGGAACAAGAGGTGGAAAGACTCCGAGGGAAAAAGGTCTTCTCCAAATTCGATATACGATGGGGATACAATAATGTGCGACTGGCAGAAGGAGATCGCTGGAAGGCAGCCTTCAAGATGCCATATGGAACCTACCTGCCCAACGTCATGTATTTTGGGCTCAAGAACGCACCAGCCTTCTTTACTAGGCTGATGAGAAGAGACTTCGGTGACTGGCTGGACCGATGGGCAGAATACACGGTCAACTATCTGGATGACTTTGGAATTGCCACGGGGGACAGTCCTGAACAACTAGAAATCCATGAGCAATGTGTCAACGAACTACTCACGCTGATGCAGAAGAAGTCATACTTCCTGAAACCCCAGAAGTGCCAGTTCATGGTGCGAAAACTAACCATGCTAGGATGGGACATAGACGAAGGGAAGATGAAGATTGAGGCCTCCAAAGTCCGAGGAATCACGGACTGGCCTCGGGAAATCAAGGACATACACGAAGTGCGCAAAGTCATGGGAGTCCTCAGTTACAATAGGGCTTTCATTCGAGGATTCAGTCAGATTGCTCGACCCATTATTGCCTTGACAAAGAAAGGGGTGCCATTTGAATGGACCCAAGAATGCAAAGATGCTCTGGAACGACTTATCCAGATAGTATCTTCTGACCCTGTCCTGCTCCATCCTGATGAGGAGCGACCCTTTGAACTGGAAGTAGACGCGTCCAATTATGCCATTGGAGCAGTATTATTCCAGAAGGACGAACAAGGAAAGAGGAGGCCAATAGGTTACTTCTCAGCAGCCTTGAAACAAGCAGAGAAGAACTACGACATATGGGACAAAGAGTTCTTAGCCATGGTGCGAGCCTTGAAACACTGGCGACACCTACTCATGGGAGCAAAGCATAAGGTGGTGGTTTATACAGACCATGCGAACCTGTTGCATTACCGACACCCTCAGCGAATAAATGGTCGAGTGGCAAGATACATTACCTTCTTGGCGGACTTCGACTTAGAATTGAAACATCAGGCAGGGGCAAGGAATAAAGCAGATGCCCTGTCAAGGAGACCTGACCTTGACGATGGACAAGGGGATAAAGAAGAAGTGGTCGCGCTACCTGACCATCTTTTTATTCGAGTAATGCACACTACTGCATTGGAAGAACGGATAAAGAACCAACAAGGGGAAGAAAGACACCGATTAAAGTTACTTGATTGGGTACAGAGACACCGACTGGAGAAGCGACATAACTTATGGTGGAAGAATGAAGCCTTGGTGGTTACAGGCGACGAAGGAACCCACAGGACGTTACTGGAACAGTATCATGACAGTCCCACAGCAGGACACCCAGGAAAAGCTAAAACATTACTGGGAATGATGCGATACTACTGGTGGCCCACCATAAGACGCTTTGTCGATCGATATGTGGAAGGATGCGCAATTTGCCAAAGTAACAAGTCAAACACTCATCCAAATCGACCTCCCTTGTATCCCATTCCACCAGAAGAAGGGGCTACTCCCTTCTCGACTGTCAGCATGGACTTTGTGGTCAAATTGCCGAAGTCGAAGGGATATGACAGTATATTGACTGTCACTGACCACGATTGTACTAAAGGCGTCATCTTGCTTCCTTGCAAAGAAGAAATGGACGCAGAAGAGCTAGCACAGCTCTACAAGGACAGAATATTCCCATTTGTGGGAGTACCAAGCAAGATCATATCCGATCGAGATAAACTAATAAGTTCCAAGTTCATTAGGGAACTTTGCGACCAGCTGCATATCAAACAGAATATCAGCACTGCCTACCATCCCCAGACAGATGGACAATCAGAAAGAACGAATCAGACGATGGAAACATCGCTAAGAATCTTTTGCAACCACCAACAAGATGATTGGGTGGATTGGCTGCCTCTGGTGCAATACACGATGAATTCTAACGTTTCAGAGACAACCAGACAATCCCCTTTCTTCTTATGGATGGGCTTTACGCCCAAAGCACACCAGCCAAATCGGGGAAGCAAGATACCAAGAATAGACAATTGGAAAGTCCGGATCCAGGAAGCGAGATCACAGGCACAAGAAGCGATGAAGATCGCTTCCCTAATGTGGAAGCGAAGAAGTAGTTTCCAACCTTATCAGAAAGGAGAAAGGGTATGGCTTGACAGCACCAACCTAAAAACAACACATCCTACAGTGAAACTACGCCCAAAACTGATATGGGCCCTTTGAAATCACGGAGGTGATTAGTCCGGTGACATACAGATTGGATCTCCCTAGCCGCTGGAGGATCCATAACACGTTTCATGCCTCCTTATTGACACCTTACAAGGAAACCGAGGAGCATGGGGCCAACTACACCAATCCAGAAGCAGAATTGGTGGAAGGAGAAGAGGAATATGAAGTAGCAACGATTTTAGGTTCGAGACGAACTGGAAGGAGGAAACAACTGGAGTATCAAGTCCTGGTGGGAAGGGTACTCCGAAGCCCATGACTCTTGGGAGCCAGTAGAGAACATCAAAGCGTCTAGACTAATAGAGGAATATCACAGAAAGAACCCCATGGCCATACGGGTTATAAAAGTCCAGCGAAAGATGTCCTCTACTTCCTCATCCCCATATCGTCGCTCACAAATGTCCCAAACTCCCACTAATGAAATCGTTCCCCAATCCAACCTCTCTGGTGCAGAGGGGCCACTTGAAATCACCACTCCCGATGCTTCCCTCCTTGCCTTTCTTCCAAGGAATGGATGAACATAACACTGGAGAAGGAGAAGCAGATATGCATCCTCTCGAATTTGGACCCCCTGCTGACCAAGTCGACGTTCAGCCTGGGGAGTGGGATGTGACGTCCCCCACCAGCACTCTTGACCAGGATGCCAACCCTGGAGAGCCTTGGGTACGATGGGACGCTGACAGACACCACACAGGGATTGACATCCCTGATGGCATGACTTGGGGCAACAAACCAGCCAGGTATGTGGCCTATGACGTTGCCTTGGGAGAACCGAGAGTGAGGGGGAAGAATGGAGAAGGCCATGCAGACTATGGCGAGATCCTCCAGGCCACCCCTTGCTATAACCTCTATAACTACGGCCAAGACTGAACATGACTTAGACTGCTTCGACACAGAGAGGCAGTTCGAAGGGCGCTGGAGACAGACCCTCTACCTGCTAGGCGACTATGGGCTGCAGGCAGAACTCTACCGCTTGGACCATCTCTACACCTTACAAGAGACGCTGGAAGCTAACTATAAGGTGCTCGAAGAAGAGGAGAAGCAGCTGCACTACAAGCTCAGCAAATACCTAGCTGAGAAGCGAGGAGTAGAGAGAGACAGGGCTGAAGCCAAGGAAAGAATGGCGGCAGCCAAAGTACGCTCACGTTGTTGAGAGTTCATTGAAGCAGGCTGTAGCCAGGGAGAAACCCCTCCAGGTGTCTGGGCTGAAGAACTCCTCACCAACTATCGGCCTGGGCAGCCCACTCCCCCTCTACCCATCTTTGTCCCTCAGCTGCCTTTGGCAGACATTGCTCAGGGGTATGCTACCCCCGACCCAGAACCAGTACCAGCCAGCCCCACACCTACGACGGTGCAAGGGTATTTGGAAGAAGAGATGAACGTCCTCCAAACCATGTCCGGTATGCGCCTTCAAGGAGGAGCAGGATCGGAAGCGTCACCAAACCCTTCCCCCCAGAGCTCCATCTATTACCATTCCTATAGCAGCAGTGGAGAAGCGTCTACTGCAACGACTGACTTCATTCTGGAGCCTCAGCAACTGAACATGATAGAAGGGAGGAGGAAAAGGAACCGATGCAAGTATTGTGGCAAGGTAGGACATTTTAACAAGTACTGTCCACTGCCCCACCAGTATTGCCATGACCAACTGGCAGCAGACGCTGCCTCACATTGCCTAGTGCCTCCCTATCATCGTTCCTATACACCAATCAGATCATGCCCTTTCCACCGAGGATGGGAACAGGCACACCCGAGCAGGAAGAGGAAGTCCGACCAGGAGAGGGAGGACACTGCTAACCCACGCATTTTGCAGGTAGCGAAAGGAGAAGGGTCCAGGACCTTTCAAGAACCTTTCACTACAACTCCTCTTCGCTCAGACACACCTCCAGTCCGGAGGTTACCTAGGGACTCTGACAGACTCCCACAGATCATGTCTCCTTCAGCCACAGCTAAGGAGTCAGAGGCAATAGTGGCCTTAGCATTGGCTGCCTATGAGGCAGCAGAAGAAGGCCGATACACCTTCACCGCATCACCTCCTCCCCTTGATGATGATGGCGTTGACCCCACCACTCGATTTTAGAATCGTTGGTGTGTGGGACCACCAATCTGAAGGAGGGGTAATGTCACCGAGTGGTTTGGGGTCTGGAAGATGCCGGAACACCTGAACTATGGACTGCACTGTTTCCATTATGCGTGCGTCAGATCTTGATTGTTTATGTTCATTGACATCACATTCGGAACGCATTGATCGTATCTTTCAGAGGATGTACTGAAGAAGCAATGAGTAGCATTGCTTCTGTCCCAGATGTTCCTGTACTGCCATGTACATCGATTCCTTGATTGGGGAAGCACTTAATGCTTCCAGCACCAAGATCATTTACATAGAAGCAACCTCACTTCTATGAGCCGCCTTTTGCTTCTATAGCACCAACCAGTACTACAGTAGCATGAACCTTATTCCTGTAGGGCTATATAAAGCCTCCAGTAGAAACAGTTGGGCCTTAAGCTCAACTTAGTTTGCCAATCCCAAACAGTTGACTCCTACCCCATCTGCAGAGCCCCTCTCATCTTGTTGTCATACTCTAGAAGGATCTAACACTCCTTCCCCTCCACAAGTATTGCTTGCTTGACTCAAGCATATCTGCATTGGTAGGACGCATTTATAGACGCAACCATTGATCTTATTTAAGGCACTTTGGAGCCTTAACAGGGAGGCGACGGTAACGTCGTCGGCATAGGAAAGAGTGGGGGAAGGGTAGGTGAGAATGGGGGAGGCACAAGTGGGGACTGGGGACGAAGGACAGTAGACAGGGGATGAGTAGGTTTGGACAGGTGAGGATGGAATATAAACTGGGGATTGAGACATTGGCAATAATGGGAAGAGGTTGAGTTAGAAGATGGGGAAGGTGAAGAAGGTGATGAAGGAGTTTGGTAGGTTGAGTGGATGAGATGGCAAGCAAGTTGTAGAAGATGCTCTGCCGTCTCAAGTTCTGGAGGAGGGTTTTTATACATGAGCTCATCCACCCATAGGGGAATTTGTCTTTGAGTTCAAGTATTCTTTGAGTAGAGCTGGAGCATGAAGGTCAGCAGAATTGACCCATGAGTGCTCCGAAACTGTGTATCCTTCCCAATGAACAAGGTATTGTGTCCTTCCTCGGTACTTTCTGTCTCTGATAATAGCAGCAATTTCATATTCTTCTTCTCCTTGTACAATGTCAGGTGGTGGTCAGGTAAAAGCTTTGCCGTATGCCCCTGTTTCAGTGAATGGCATGAGAAGATCCACATGAAACACATTGTGGATTTTCATTGATGGGGGCAATTTGATGTGGTATGCCACTGGTGTGATTTGTTGTATCACTTCAAATGGTCCATAACGCCGGGGGGCAAGCTTCTTTGATGGGGCCTTAACCACCAGATTACATCCATCCAGCCACATGAGTTGTCCTTCTTTGAGCTTCCTTGGTTCTTCTGATGGTTTGATACATTTCAGAAGTTCTTCCTGTGCCCTGGATCGTACCTGTTCCATGATTTTGAGACGTGTTTCAGCCTCAGGAACAGATATGTCCATTGTTGTCCATTTGGCAGTTGGATTGAAACCAAGGAGAAGTTTGTGTGGTGTGTGCCTGGTGCCTTCATGTCACCAAGTATTGTGAGCAAACTCAGCAATAGGAAGTAGTGTGTGCCAATCATTTTGCCATTCGTTTACAAATTCCCTTAGATAAGTCTCTATCCAGGAGGTTCATCCACTTGGTTTGTCCATCTGTGTATGGGTGAAAGGTGGTGCTCAAGTTTTGTTTGATCCCTGTGGCTTTACAGATGGCCCTGGTGAAGTTTCCTTTGAAACAGGGATCCCTGTCAGAGATAATTCTCTTGGGAATTCCGAACCATGGAAATAGATTAGCCAGGTACTTGATGGCGATGCCCAGACCATCTATAGTTTTATTGCAAGGGATAAACTTTGCGGCCTTTGAACAGCCTTGATCAACGATGGTGAGAATGGAATCATATGATCCAGACTTTGGAAGATCCATGATAAGGTCCATTGAAACATATTGGAAGGGGCCAGCTGACACGTTTGTATCAAATGGTTGGAGTGGCGCATGTTTCAGGGTGGTAATGGCTTTAGATTCTTGACACTTAGCACATCCCTTGACATATTCTTCCACAAAGAGACAGAGTCTAGGTCCTTCATATTTTCTTCTTATAAGATCCCAGGTGTTAGCAATGCCAGGGTGTCCTCCCACTGGGGAATCATGGACTTCCTTCAAGACTTCCTGTCATAAAACGGGGTCATCAGGTAGGTAAGTACATAAGGGGAGTGACTTGTGTGAGTAAGCTTTGCGTGCAAAAGCTTCCTGGTTATCACCTAAGGTATGGTTAAGGGTAGGAGCATGAGCTTCAGGGATGTTTGCCATTTGCAAGTGCTCATTGAGGACATGATCAAGTAGGAGTGTGATAGCTTTGTTATGGATGTTTTCTCCTTTGTGATCAGGTTGTCGTGATAGAATATCAGCAACAGTGTTGGACTTTCCAGGGATAGTCGTCAACTTGAAATTGTACTCCTGGAGAAGGGCCATCCACCTTGCTTGACGTGGTGAAAGGTCCCGGGGTTTGCGGAAGTAGGCCAGATTGGCATGATCTGTGCAAATAGTTACTTCATGATGTGCCCCAAGTAGCCAGTGTCAGTATTCTTTAAGGACAGATACTATAGCAAGTAGTTCTCTGTCATGGATGTCGTAGTTCCTTTCTGTTGGTAGTAGAGATCTTGAAAAATATACCAGAGGATGGATACCATCTTCAAATTGCTGAGATATAGTGGCTCCCAGAGCAAAAGAAGAGGCATCAGCATCCACAATGAAAGGTTTGTTGAAGTCTGGGTTGCAAAGAACAGGGTAATGGGTGAAGATATTCTTGAGAATATTGAATGAAGATTCTGTGTAATTATCCCAAACCCAAGGTTTGTTCTTCTTAGTGAGCCAGACTAGGGGTTGAACAATATCCAAATATTTTGGAATCAAGTTGCGATAGTAGTTCCCAAATCCAAGGAAAGAGCATAGCTCATGTAGATTGGTAGGGGCTTTCCAACCACGAATTCCCTTGACTTTGATTGGGTCCATCTTAATCATTCCTTTGCCGATAATGATGCCAAGATAGTCAATTTCTTCTTTGTGGAATTGACATTTCTCAGGTTTAAGGAAGAGGTCATTATCTTGAAGCTTCTTAAAGATGCGAGTAACAAGGTCTTTGTGATAGTCCCATCCTTTAGATGCTTGTGTGGCAATGATGCCATCGTCCATGTAGATGTGGAACTCCATATCATGATGATTGAGTTCTTCTCTAAAGATATCATTGACCATAGACTGGAAGGTGGCAAGGGCATTGGTGAGCCTGAAGGTCATCACCATAGGTTCGAATAAGCCCTTATTTGTTTTAAATGCTGCCTTCCATTGATCACCATCTTTAATGCGTATGTTGTTATAACCCCTCGTACATCAAACTTAGTGAAGTATTGTTTACTTCCTAAGCGAGTGATGATTTCAGGAATGAGAGGAAGAGGGGTTTTGTTTTCAACAGTGATTGCATTAAGACATCTATAGTCTTGGATGTAGCATCATTTACCATCTTTCTTGCCTACAAAGAAGCAAGGAGAGGCATATGGTGACTTTGAAGGACATATATATCCTTTTTCCAAATGTTCCTTTAGGAATTCATCTTAGGCCTGTTGTTCCACTGGTGCAAGGGGATAGATCTTGCAGTTGAGCATAGATGGAGCATCAGGGATTGGGTCTATGGCATGATCCCAAGGTTTGGAAGTAGGAAAGCAATGAGAGGCTTCTTCTGAAATGACCCTTTCAAAATGATGATAGTCGGGAGGAACTAAATCCTTCCAGTCCTCCTTGTCTTGATCAGCTGCTTGTGCAGCTAATTGGGTAGAAGTGCTAATCTTTGCTACTCTGATTGGAGTAGGATCAAAGTGTGGGGGTATAGGAAGTCACTTGATCCATTTGTCAGCATCCCAAGTAGAGGCTACAACAATATCCTCAAGGGTTCCTTTGGTCCAATCAACAGCAGGGTTGGTAGTACGGAGGAATGGGAAGCCAAGAAGCATGTCATTGGTTGATATTTCAGCGATATAGAAGCACATTCGATGTTCTTGTCCTTTGAATTGAATGTAAAGATTGACTGCTTCAGTGACAGTTCTGGCTTTGTTGTGAGTACCATCTACATTGCACATGACATTTGGCTTTTGTAGAGTGGTAACTGGGAGTTTATAATGAGTGATGATATTCTTGTGGATGAAATTGTCAGTTGCTCCACTATCAAGTAGAGCAATGAGATCAGCCCTTTGTCCACTAGTGCGTATTTGAACAGGAACTTTGATTGAATTGAGTCTTGCTACAAATACATCACTAGGGAAGACAGCTTGAATTAAGGCCGGGTAATTCAAGCTGGGGGAAAATCCACACCGTTATTGACCATGGCAGTAGCCCATGAGCAACGTTGTTCTTCAGAATATCCAGACATTATAGCCGCAACCTCCTCAGGAGATGGTTCTTCATTATAAGTTTGTGTCTCCTGTTCAGTAGGTTGTTGGACTGGTTGATCATCAGGAGGACTTTCCTAATAATACTTGGTTGGTTGTTCATCAGTTTGAGCTAAACAAACATGAGTGTCGACCTGTTCTTCAGGGTAGTACAGTTCCTGGTATTCATCTGGTTCTATAACTTCAACCAGAAGTGTTTTCATTGGAATTGATTTGAAGGTGGTCAACTTGTTAGGACAGTTGCGTGCAACATGTCCTTGTTTAGAGCAAAAGAAGCAACGACCTTCAACTTGGTGTTGTTTCTTCTCTTGCTCAGTAGTGGCCACTCTAGCATGATCAACATCCATTGGAACAACTTGATTGTTGCCCCTAGGAATAAATTGACCAGTAGGGTTCCTTGGTACAAAGGTAGGATTAACCCTAGGAGGCGGTCCAGGAGGAGGGCAGAATGTAGTGTTGGTAGGGTGGAAGTTTAGGAAACGTTGGGGATTGTGCGCGATGTTGCATATATCTCCCATATAGCTTTGCCTAATGGCATATTTGTTGTGTTCCTTTCTAGCCACTTCGGTCCATTCCGCAAAATTGGTAGGTAGGGTTTCCCTTGATAAGACGTTGTTAAGGAGTGGCCTACTAAGACCTCTAGCAAAATAGTCTAGAGATCTGTTTGCGTTTAGGTCATATCCTGCGTCATTTGCAAGGTGGGTAAAATAGGCAATATAAGAGTCAAGGTCAGGTCCTTGTTGCCTTAGAACAGCTAGTTTATTGAACATGTTTTGCCTTTTATTAGTATCAGTGAAGGTGTTGTTAAACACAGTTCTAAAGTCATTCCATAGAACTTTGTCAGTCCTGAGTATTCCAAGAGTGTTGACACTATTGTTGACTGTTTCCAGTTGAGTATCAACCCAATGGTCCACATTAGGGCCTCTTATAAAGGATAGACAAGCATTAACTTGTCTATAGGGATTGTTGAAGAGAGAGTTTTCATCATTCATATTGCGAAAGATGGCAAACTCTCTCATAAATTTGGAGGATTGGGAGCGATCTCCATCAAAGATAGATGGTGGGTTTCCCCTGACCGCTCCATTAGAAGGGATTGGGACTATGGCAGCCATAGCTGGAGGAGGTGGAGTTGGAGGTGTGGGTGGAGTAGGAGGAGTAGGAGGTCTAGGAGTGGGTATGTGAGCGATACCAAAGATCCTTTTGTCAAGACACGTACTGCTGATCCGTGTGGACTCAGGAGCAGGTGGGCAAGGGTCGGAACAGATGATACGCGGCGAAGGCGGCGTTGAACAAGAGGACGAGCCAAACGACGAGGAGGTACCAGATGGGGACTGGTAGGTGTTGCAAGAGACAAAGGCGAAGGCTGGAGGCCAGTGTAGCGAGGGGACTTTAAACAAGGCGGTCATTGAAGAGTACCTTGGAAGTGAGGGGAATCTTTAGACTGAGCGGTCGCAGGGGAGTACCCAGGAAGATGAGAGTATCACAAATGGACAGTCTGATGACTGCCATGCTTCATTGGGGCTTATATACAGTGTACAGGGTCGATTACAAAGCACTGGGACTATTCTAGACTCTTTGGTACCATCCAATAGGACTACAGAGGCATAAACTTGCTTGTGTCAAGTTTCAGGCTTACTGAGCACATTACTGATCATTGTGGAGCGATGACATCATTATGATGTCACTGTGGGGCGCTTAGTGAGCCTATGAGGTCACTGTGGAGTCGCTCAGTCAGCCATGATGTCATTGGAGCCTTGATGATGTCAGATGATTTATGCAACAGTTTCTAAGAGTTTGTGCCGCTGTTTTGGGTCCATGGTGGCTGGGTGGCCATGTGGCTGCCACGCGATGATTACCCGATTAGGAAACCGGTGCCTGGTCGTGTTAGAATGCCTTTGCAATAGCAATATCTTGTACCACAGGAGGGATAGCCCAGAAAATGGAAGGGAGTCGGCAATGCAAAGTGAGAGAGGTCTTTCTTGAGTAAAATAGGACAATCCTCGGCCAGGACTTGGCCTTGGTTCGTAACACCTTTGTGGTACAGGAAGTGGTTCAGGTGCTGGCGCGGCTTCTACAGCTAGTTGTATAGGAGATAACCTAGGTGAAGGTTGTCTGGTTCGAGGTCGAGAGGAAGGTCATTCAGATTCTTCTGCCAAAGATAAACAATGTCTTCCAAGAGAGGGTGAAGGTTGATAGTGAAAGAGTTGGTACTGGGGGTCTGATTGATCCCAAGTTCCTAAACCATGTTCTTTGTTGTCAAGAACAAGGCCTTCATGAGTGGCATATTCAAGGTTAAGTCCGACTTCTCGTCTATCAAGTTTATACCAACATCCATTGATAAATTTGATAGGATGGTAAAGATTTTCGATGCAAAGGTAGTATCCTACTTCAGGTTTGTCAGGGTGCCAAAAGGCTTTACCAGTGATTCGTTCAGGTAGATTGTCTTGGTTACATTGAGTGACAGTTCAGTGTAGAAGAGGGTTTGATGAGGAAGCTGGTGTGATAGAGGGTTCAGGGATGACAAGAGTATTCGAGGTAGAAGCCATGGTGAAAGGTTAAGCTTGGTCTTATGTCACAGTAACTAGCCGTGTCAGTTCTAAAGTGTAAAGACAAGTTGATAGTAGAGATGTGTTCAAGAAATGGGCCAGTTCCCATGTATAGAGAGTTAAGGATCCCTGCAGCAGTTGAAGTGTTTTATGCTAAGCAGGTTATGGCCAATAGACCCTTCCTAGTACAACTCAGTCTGTTGAGAAGCTAGGGTACATTTGTAATAGGATAGACTAGTGCTGGTTCCACTAGCTATAGGCATTCAAGTCTGTTGTAGACCTTGAACATGCAGAGAGAAGAGGAAGGTAGGTCTTTAAGAAGGAGAGCTCTTCTCAGTAGAGTGAAGAGAGACTCTTAGGGGAGGAAGGGATAGGTAGGATAGATGGTAGATGGTGTGTGTGTGTGAGGAGTTGATGAAATGGAGAGGTGGATGTGGTTTGAGGATTAGGAGTGGAGTGGGTTGCAGGTGAATATGTTGGACAAGAGTAGGTTGGATTCTACAAGAGACCAAGCTTAGGGCTTTGGTCACAAAGTACTGAGCTTATATATACAGGAGAAGTGCAGCAATAGCTGCGCTTTGACTGTGCTACTAGTATAGTAGGAGTCATAATAAGTAGGAGTCATAGGAATGAGGCCACAAATGAGTCAGAACCAAGTAACTGTGCTGCACAGTAAGTGCGCAGCATTGCACAGTCGAAACTAAGAAGTGAGTATAAATGGAAAGAGAAGCAAACAAAGGGAAAGTAACAGCAATCCAGTGTTACCTGGACATGTATGGATCACATGATAACACAGAAGGGATCACAAGACGTAAGAGATCACGAGACCAGTAAGTAAAGGGACATACGAAAGCAAGCAGTCCATAGCAAAAGGTAAGAAGTAAACATAAAAGGAAAATGATGTAACACTTGAGATGCTAAACCCTTGATCCGGTCTCTCTGAGCCAGCCCCATTGAACCCTTGAACCAAGTCACAGGGACTTGGCCCCACTGAACCCTGAGCTAAGGCTTTTACAGCCATGATGCCGTAACACAAGCTAAGCTTTCTTACTCCATTCTGGAGATCAACCTTGAACTACCATCAAACCGCTGGATCCGTGTCCAACCTAGATCCTCCCTAGACCTCCCCCAACATGTTGTAGGAACTGCCACTTGGGATAGCTTCCACACCTTTCTCTGCTATGTCATCACAGAAAACGATGAAGAACTACCTGTCGAATTTATCAACAACCATTGGTTTGAACTACAACTGAGAAGAGGACAACTCTACACTCACCAAGACCTAGAACTTGTCAGAAATAGCCTTGGACTAGGCTACTGGAGGGAAAATGACCCTCTCTACAAACCGCCATCAGAATCAGAAGCCTCCTCTTCAGAAGGCAACCCCCCTGAACCAGAAAACACTGTTGAAACTCAGACACCCTTTGAATCCCCTGCGTTAGATTCAGAGGACCCCCCCTAAAAATCAGGAGCCCATTGAAACCCTAGAACTTCAACCACAGAATTCCCCAGAACCTGTTATGGCAGCCCAACCCCAAGTTGCTATCCAACCACCCCAGGTTGCCGCCCAAGCTCCCTGGATGGCCGCTCAGGCCCCCCCAATCATTGCCCCACTCCCTCAGGTACCCGCTGCAGCACCACAAGGTGCTAATGGGTCCCTCAGTGGTGTCAAGACACGTACTACTGATCACTAAGGACTCAGGAGCAGGTGGGCAAGGGTCGGAACAGATGGTACGCGGCGAAGGCGGCGTTGAACAGGAGGACGAGCCAAACGACGAGGAGGTACCAGATGGGGACTGGTAGGTGTTTCAAGAGACAAAGGCGAAGGCTAGAGGCCAGTGTAGCGAGGGGCTTTAAACAAGGCGGTTCGTTGAAGAGTACCTTGAAGACGAGAGTAGACTTTAAACTGAGCAGTCGCAGGGGAGTACCCAGGAGGATGAGAGTATCACAAATGGACAGCCTGACGACTGCCATGCTTCATTGGGGCTTATATACAGTGTACAAGGTCGATTACAAAGAACTGGGACTATTCTAGACTCTTTGGTACCATCCAATAGGACTACAGAGGCATAAACTCGCTTGTGTCAAGTTTCAGGCTTACTGAGCGCATTACTGATCATTGTGGAGCGATGACATCATTATGATGTCACTGTGGAGCGCTTAGTGAGCCTATGAGGTCATTGTGGAGTTGCTCAGTCAGCTATGATGTCATTTGGAGCCTTGATGATGTCAGATGATTTATGCAACAGTTTCTAAGAGTTTGTGCCACTGTTTCGGGTCCTTGGTGGCTGGGTGGCCATGTGGCTGCCACGCGATGATTACCCGATTAGGAAACGGGTGCCTGGTCGTGTTATAGTGCCCTTGCAATAGCGATATCTTGTACCGCAGGAGGGTTAGCCCAAAGAATGGAAGGGAGTCAGCAATGCAAAGTGAGAGAGGTCTCTCTTGAGTGAAATAGGACAATCTATGGTCAGGGTCTGGCCTTGGTTCGTAACAAGTGGCAAAGAGCCCACAGCTTTCACAGGGGAAAGGAACAAAACAAAATGCTTCATCATGGAGTTCAACTTGTACTGGGGTCTCAACAATGACAAAGCAGTGATGATTTCCCCCTTCAAACGAGTAATGTTGGCCCTCTCCTACATTCAAGGAGAAAAGGTCAAAGAATGGGTCAACTCACAGGCAACTGCACTCAGGGAAAAGGTAAACAGGGCCCAAAACCCTGTCAACAGATTGGACAAAGCATTATGGAATAACTTTGTCACAGACTTCACATTCAAGTTCACCAACACTGCGGAGAAAGAAGATGCCCAAGCGGCTCTTGTCAAACATGTAATGAAGGACTCCCTTGATGACTATATCTCCACCTTCGAACAGCTTCTGACCAAAACTGGGTGGTTAGAAACAGACATTATTGCTATTGAGAGCTTCAAAAACAGACTAAAGACCAGACTCTACCACGCGATTTTAAACAGAGATGTCTGGCCCACCACTCTTCAAGAATGGAAGGAGGAGGCCAGAAGGCAACATCAATGATTCATCACCATCAGAGAGAAACTTAAAGGAAAAACTACACACTCCCCCTTGGAACACAAGTCCCATCACCCTGACCAAATGCAAGTGGACGCCACCAAGTCCAACTTTAAGAAGCTTACTGAAGAAGAAAGGAAACAATTGGCAAAAGAAGGGCATTGCTTCCATTGCAGGGAAAAAGGCCACCTCAGCCAGAAATGCCCCAAAAACACGGCCCCCACCACTTCCAAGGCATGCACTACCGAACCAACCCCAGAACCACCCAAGGAGGAAGAAGCCTCCACAATGGTGGCCCGAATGAAAACACTACCAGCAGAAGATAGAGCCAAACTCTGGGACCTCATCCTCAAAGAGGATTTTCTCTAGGCCAAGGTACGACAGTCGGTACTGAGGCCCACATAGATACCATTGTTCAACATAAAGAAAACTCAATGAAAGTTCCTTTTATAATTACAACAAATGGAAAGACTGGCCAAGCGCTCCTAGACAGTGGAGCAATGGAAAACTTCATCAGCCAAGGAATTGTGGGAAAACTACAAATCCCACTTTGAACCCTCAAAAACCCCAGACCCATCATCAACATAGATGGCACCAGTAACCAGGGCGGAGCGCTAACTCACTATGCCCACATAGCTGTGCGACATGGACCCACCACATGACTCCTCACCTTTTATGTTACGAATTTAGGAGAAGATAGGATGATCCTAGGCTACCCCTTCCTAAAAGCGCTAAACCCCCTTGTTAATTGGAGCACCAGCTGCCTTAGAAACCACCTAGGGGTTCTTCTCACCCCTGTATCACCGATGAACCCACCAAAGATCCAAATTGCACAAATAAGATCAACCATCATTCCCTCTGAATATTCACGGCATCAGAAAGTCTTCTCAGAAGAAGCAGCCAAACGACTCCCACCCAGTCAGGGAGAACTTGACTTCAGAATCACCCTGAGACCAGACACCCCCAAATTCCTTGATTGCCGAACTTACCCTCTCCCCCAAAATGAGAAACAAGAATTATCAAAACAAATACAGGAAGATTTAGCCAATGGTTTTATAAGGATGGTGTCTTGGACTTTGTATCTCCTGTCTTCTTTGTCCAGAAGAAGGATGGCACTGCCCCGTGGATGGTAGTCAACTACCGAAAACTCAATAACACCACAGTTCCTGACTATCATGCCTTACCAAACATGGAAGAACAGTTGCACCAGCTAAGGGGCAAAACCACCTTTAGCAAGTTTGATGTCAGAGCTGGTTACAACAATATCCTGATCCACCCAGAAGACCAACACAAAGGCACCTTCAAAACTCAGTTTGGCACCTTCATCCCCATGGTAATGGGCTTTGGCTTTACCAATGCCCTGGCAGCCTTCCAACGGGCAATGAACCACACCCTCCAACCCTGGCTTCTAAAATAACCAGAAAACACTTGCAACTATCTAGATGACGTAGCAATAGCCACAGGGTTGGGAGAAGAACACCTTCACCAACAAATCACACATGAATTCCTTGACCTCCTCAAGAGAGACTCTTACTTTTTAAAGGCATCCAAATGTGCCTTTGAACAAGAAGAAATCAGCTTCCTGGGCTTCCAAATCAACCAGGGGACCCTCAAAATTGACCCAGTCAAAATGGACAGCCTCAAAAACTGGCCGAGACCTCCCAGTAATCTGAAACAAGTACAGCAAATCATGGGCGCCCTCAATTACCAACAACCATTTATCCGAGATTTCACTAAAATAGCTCACCCCATTTTTTCTACAATCAAGAAAGGAACCCCCTTTCTCTGGATCCCAGAAGTGACCACAGCCCTAAAAACCTTGATATTGGCAGTCCGCAATGACCCTGAACTCTACACCACCAATCCTGATCTCCCATATGAATAAGAAACTGATGCCTTGCAATTTGCCACTGGAGCGATCCTATTTCAGAAGGACCCAAGAGAAAAAATAAAAATGATTGGCAATATGCCACACGCATTTAACAAAGCAGAAAGGAACTACCCAGTTTGGGACAGGGAGTTCCTAGCTTTGATTCTTGCACTCCAACACTGGCGATACCTATTGGTCAGAACAAAACACCCCATCAAGATTTTTACCGATCATGCCAACCTTGCCCACTACTGACTCCCCCATAAAATTAATCGAAGAATTGCAGGTTACATTTCCACACTGGCAGATTATCATTTTGAAATCCACCACAAACCTGGGACTTCTAATTGTGCAGACTCTCTCTCACAATGACCTGATCACAATGATGGGTCAGGAGATAACCAAAACATCACGGCACTCCCTGATGAGCTCTTCATTCGCACACTCTACATGGAAGATCTATACAAGCAAGTATTCAAAGAACAAAAGAGGTGGCGATCGGACCTGCTTATGTGGAAAACCAAACACAGTCTACAAGAAGAAGATGGCACACTGTTCAAAGACGAAAAATTGGTTGTACCATATCAAGAACCCCTACTACAAAAGATTTTACACACATATCATGACAGCATTCTTGGAGGACACACAGGAAACGCCCGAACCTTGTACTCGATCTAAAAGTCCTTCTGGTGGCCCAAAATGGGCTATTTTATCTGAGACTACATTCAGGGTTGCGCCACCTGTCAGGCCAATAAATCCTCCATGCACCCCACTCATCCCCCAATTCACCCAATCCCCCCCAAATTTCAGAAACCATTTCAAACCATAGCGATTGACTGGATCGTCAATCTCCCGCTGTCAAAAGAAAGCAACACCATCATGACCATCACCAATCATGATTCTACCAAAGTGGCAATATTCATACCATGTCATAAGGACATGGGAACCCTAGAAATGGCCAAACTATTCTTACGACATGCCTTCCCTTGGACTGGGGTCCCTTCCAAAATCATTTCCAATCATGATTCTCACTTCACCTCTGATCTATTCAAAGAAGTCTCTCAAATTTTGGGGATCAATCAAAATCTAAGTACCGCCTATCACCCTCAAACCAATGGACAATCAGAAAGAACTAATCAAACCCTGGAAATGTACCTCCATATCTACACTGGAGAGAAGCAAGAAGAATGGATACACTGGCTTCCTATAGCCCAGTACCATTTCAACACTCACAAGTCCACAACCACCAAACAAACCCCTTATGAGTTGCTCATCAGCTTTAACCCACAGGGACTCGGCACCCAGCTAAAGTCCAAGTTCCCAGGAGTCCAAAAATGCCTCCAGGCTCTAAAAGACATGCAAGAATCAGCCCAAGAAGCAATGAAAAAGGCACAAAGCCACTGGGTCAAAGAAACCAAATTCAAGGGGTTCAAAGAAGGACAAAAGGTTTGGTTGGAGGGGACTAACTTAAAAACCCCCCATCAGTTTCAGAAGTTCCATCCTAAACAGTTCAGACCTTTTGTCATCATCAAAAACATTTCCCACATTGTCTATCAACTCTGCCTTCCCCCTCAATGGAGTATCCACGACATCTTCCATGCCTCCCTTCTATCACCCGTCACTGAAACAGCCAAACATGGTCCTAACTTCCCCAAACCCCCCCTGACCTCCTCTTGGGATAATATGAGGTTGAGAAGATTACTGCCCAATGTCTCCATAGGAACCAACTCCAGTACAGAGTCCAGTGGAAAGGGTACTCCACAGCAGAAGACACCTGGGAACCCCTCTCAAACCTTAAAAACACCCAAGATGCCATCACCATCTTTCACCTACAACAACCCACTAAACTCCACACCATGTCTACCACTAACTCTAACCCCACAGAATCTCACCACTCAGACAAAAGTCCAGACAACCTGACACACCAGTTTCAAAGACTTACGATACAACAACATACTTTACTCCCCCGAGTCAATTCACATAACCCCCCTTCGTATTCAGTCAATGATCCCACTATCCCCAACCGCAGACACACTATTTTTAACATAGCTGCCAGGGAACAACTCTTTTCTGGAATTCTCTCCCCTGGCAACTTCCATGGATTTCAATTACTTATGATGGACCCCCATTTCTCTGAGTTTCATTTATCTATACGGAGAGCAGTACTTACAGATTTGGTATGGAACCATGTCATATGATCAGCCTCCACAAATACCCCCACTCCTTCAGAGTGGTCGGCCTGGCATCACAAACATGCTACCTCCACCTACAATACTCCCATGTCATCCCCTGCTCCTAGCTCATCCCCTCTACCTATTCTCACCCCTTCCCCCACCATCAAACAAGAACCCCTCTCACCTGAAGTTATCCAACATATCATTGACCATTGCACCTTCATTGTCCTGGACAAGGCTGAGCTCCAGGATCTTGCCGCTACCCTCAATCCACTCGCCATCCAAGAAGGAATGCCCTCACCAACCCCAACCAAAGCAGATCCCACTCACCCTGGCCCCCCTTGGTTTGTTTACGAACCTCACACTGTCACCAACTGGGGGTGGTGTCGCTGACAAATTGTTTCACGCGCGAGATGTGCGCACAGAGTCGAGCGAGACGACAAGTTCTCGCGAGATTCGGGGATCTTGGTGACAACACAGCGAAGGCTAGTGTGTACTGCGGAGAGGAAATACAAATGATATGTCTTCACATTCAAAGACCTGAAGAGTAGAAAAGATTTTTGAGTCGATTGCTTGATTCCCTGCAAGCCTACAGTCCCGAAGCTAGAATCCAGTGATATTCACAAGAGAACAAGCTTAAGGCTTGTTCTCTCTTACTGACAGGTTTATATAGACAGTTTTGTCCTATATCAAATAGTGACCATGAGGTAATAGCGAGGCGATCGAGACTAGAACACGCTGGAAAGTGGTGGTACATGTGAGGCAATCGAGACTAGAACACGCTGGAAAGTGGTGGTACATGTGAGGCAGAATGAGTCATAAGGACGCGTGGAAATCGTGAGGTCTGTCCGGGTAGGCTTGTCCGGTTGCCTGTCCGGTCCGATGGGCCAGTACTTGTGACACACACACATGTTCCCCCTTTTTACATTAACATTAATGGGCGACGACACCTGCTTCCATACTTACATATCGCTTTGTACAATGACGAACCCATGCTTCTAGGGACTATGGGTTGAGGAGAACCCACTTATAGAGAAAAGCTCCTTGCCCGGCCCATCATCTCTGCCCCCCATCCTTCCACCACTGCCTCTGACCTCCACCTCTTAATTGAGGACCACCCTTTCCACTTTGATGTTGCTCAGGCTCTCAAAAACCTCCATGACCCAGGTGCTCTTGCCAACATCTACCACCTGTGTGTCAGTTCATTTCACCTAAAGGTTCTTGAGGGCAAGCGCATCTCTATCCAAGGGGCCCTAAACATCCTTCAAGGACAACTTGCTGATTGACTTCATGAGATCCAGTCTCACACCAAGGAAACCGCCGCCATCCACAGCCACCTCCAAGCCAACAACACCTCTGTCCAAGTCCATCACCAACTCGATAACCTGATGACTGATGGGGGTCTCACCTGCAGCACTGGGCCATATTACTCACCAGCAGGGAGCTACAACAAAATTGAGGAGTCAAAAGAACCACCCACCCCTTCTTCTCCCCAACTACCCACTCACCCTCCTCTCTCTCTGACTGTCATGAACCATTCTCCGGAGAGGGCCCTTGAAGGACCCTTCCTTATGAGAGGAAACCCAGCCTCTATGGTGTCACCCTGTTCACACAAGCAAAAGGGGTGAGTAGAGGTGTCCACAATATTGCGCGCGCATTGTCGTGCAAGCAATTCTCGGTACAATCAACATACAGCAAGCCCCACTTAATGGCAACCCTTTTAGCAGTAAAGGACAGTATTAGGGCCTTCCTAAAGACCCTTTAGGACGACCCTAGGTGCCCTACAATAAGCACTGACACAGTATTGAAGACCCTACAACGTGTTATTAGACTAACTCTAATAACTATAGAATGAACTACAAGGCAATACTAAGGACCTTAATAGAAGTATTAGGGTCGACTCTAAGGACCCTAATAGAACTATATAAGGGGCCTTATAAGATAACACTATTCCCTAAAGCAAACTACAAGTCCTCAAATGACCGGCCCTAAACTAACTAACAGAAAATGAATCAGGTGCTTGCACGTGTACTAAAGCAGTGAACACGTGGGCAGTGAAGGTTCTTACTCATCAAGAGAAACCTTCTTACTCAGCAGCTTACTGAGCATGACGGAGCATGCTCAGTAAGCGCACTCTGACTTCTTACTCATCGCTCTATTGTGCTTGATAACAAGGTTATGACTTGTTCCCTATTTAGCAGTTCTCTTGTAGTATATAAGCACTCAATAAAGTAGCGGACAGTCCTCAGACTGTCCATTTGTTTATGGCACTCTCTATCCCTGGGATACTCCTTTAAGGACCATCCCCTTGTGACCATTCTGGCCTCTTCCCTGTGTACCTGCTCGACTCTACCAGTAACTATACCTCTTTGGTATTTATTACTGCTTCGGACTCTACTCCTTGCCCACGCCATCTTGGACATTTATCAACTCGTCTTCGAGCTTACTCCTCGCTCTTGAACTGGATAGTTCAACAGTGAGTCTTGACACTGACCCCCCCTCTTGAATACCTCCCTCATGCGGTTGACCAGTCCCAAAATGATGCCCCTATGGGATCACCCCTCACACCAACTGTAGCAGTCAAGTGGACTGTATTCTTAGGAGAACTCACCAAAGCTACAGGGGTTTCTGCCCCAGGGCAATGGGGTCCCAGAACCTGTGGCCAGAAGTTGAAGGCGATGAACTCCATGAGTCGGGTCCCAAAACCAATTAGTTCGGAGAACTAAGCATGAAGGGGGCATGATGTCATGAATTACCCCCCTTGTCAGTTCCTCTCTAACCTTTTCTGTTATTGTTTTACTTCTACCATTGTTCTCTCCTGTCACCCTCATTCCCTTACCTACCATCCTACCCCTTGATGCTGATGGTCTCTTATTGTTTCGCCTATTGTGTTTCACCTATTGTTCGAGTCTCTTCTGCTATTGGCTCACCTTTATCTATTGTTCTGCATATAGTACTGTACAGCCTCACTACATACAGTATTTAAGCACCTGTAGAAGCTGGGGAATGCCCCAAGCTTAGCTTTGTCCCATTTCCTGTTGCATCCCTTGCCCTGTACTCTCTCTCAAATCACAACTTGCTTGTGCTGGCCTACACTCTGCTTGACCTGAGCACACCTCAAGGAACCCTCAAGTTCCTCTTCCTCCTCTGCCTCTCTCTCATCATTCTCCTCTTCTGTAAAACCAGGAGATCGACTCTGTCTGCGGACTGAGTCATCATTCTCTGACTCAGCCTTGAGATGCTAAACCCTTGATCCGGTCTCTCTGAGCCGGCCCCATTGAACCCTTGAACCAAGTCACAGGGACTTGGCCCCACTGAACCCTGAGCTAACACTCTTATGGCTGCGATGCCATAACAGAACACCTCATCCATGCTACCCTTGACAAGGGAGCCCCCATTGTCTCTCAAGTATTCACACAAATCCCCACTGCCTGGCCCATCTCTGTCCACAATGAGAAGCAGTGGGACATGCTCCTTGCTGACCAGCCTAACACCAACTTTGTCACCAGGGCTGTTGAGGATGACAATGACCCCTCCCTTACAGCAGGGTCAAGTCTTACAAGTTCAGAACATCAGAGATCCTCAAGAGGAGGCAAACCATATGCCTCCTCTTCGCCCAAATACTTGAACATCAAGGCCACCTCAAGGAGGTGAAACAAACCCTTGCTGCCATCAATACTCTCAATAGGGTTACCCTCAACCTCTGGTGGCAAGACCACTCTGAAGAAGATGATGATAGTCACCTACAGGAACTTATGCGACTTGATTTGTCTTCCTCTGCCAACTCCTTCCAACCTCCTAGATCATCCTTCACCTCTGATGAGCCAACTCCTCCCAGATCAACCTTCATCTCCACCCATCACCCCAGAAAAACCTGCTTTCATTGTGGTGAACTGGGGCACATATGACCAGTCTGTCCCCACAGACTGGATCATGCAACAAAAAGGGTATAATCTTTGAAGTCAGATGAATCCTGGAGAAAAGTAGGTTGGCCTTATCATTGTTCTCACTTCTAGGGGCCTTGATGGGGGGGTGATGTTACACCATTTTCCTTTTACGTTTACTTCTTACCTTTTGCTACAGACTGCTTGCCTTTATACATCCCTTTACTTACTGGTCTTGAGATCTCTTACATCTTGTGATCCCTTCTGTGTTATCATGTGATCCATACACATCCAGGTAACACTGGATTGCTGTTACTTTCCCTTTGTTTGGTTCTCTTCCCATTTATATTCATTTCTTATTTTTAACTGTGCAATGCCATGCATTTACTGTGCAGCTCAGTAACTTGGTTCTGACTCATTCATGGCTTCATTCTTATGACTCCTACTTACTATGACTCCTACTATACTAGTAGCACAGTCAAAGCACAGCTATTGCTGCACTTCTCCTGTATATATAAGCTCAGTACTTTGTGACCAAAGCCCTAAGCTAGGTCTCTTGTAGAATCCAACCTACTCTTGTCCAACATATTCACCTGCAACCCACTCCACTCCTAATCCTCAAACCACATCCACCTCTCCATTTCATCAACTCCTCACACACACACACCATCTACCATCTATCCTACCTATCCCTTCCTCCCCTAAGAGTCTCTCTTCACTCTACTGAGAAGAGCTCTCCGTCTTAAAGACCTACCTTCCTCTTCTCTCTGCATGTTCAAGGTCTACAACAGACTTGAATGCCTATAGCTAGTGGAACCAGCACTAGTCTATCCTATTACAAATGTACCCTAGCTTCTCAACAGACCGAGTCATACTAGGAAGGGTCCATTGGCCATAACCTGTTTAGCATAAAACACTTTGACCACTGCAGGGATCCTTATTCTTTACAAAGGGAACCAGCCCATTCTCTGAAAACACCTTTACTATCAAATGCGTCTTCAGGCTTGAGAACTGACATGGCTAGTTACCATGACAGGGCCGGTCATTTGGGGACTTGGGGTATTTGACAGTGAAGTAGTGTTTCCTATAAGCCCCTTTATAAGGTTCTATTAGGGTCCTTAGTATTGCCTTATAGTTCGTTCTAAGGTTATTAGAGTTAGTCTAATAATGTGCTTTAGGGCCTATAGTATCTTTGTTAACACCCAATGTAAGGCATTTGAGGTCGTCTTAAAGGATCCTTAGGAAGCCTTTAATACTGTCTTTTACTGCTAGAAGGATTGCTGCAAAGTAGGGCTTGCTGTATGTCAATTGTGCCTAGAATCAATCACGCGACAATGGGCGCACAATATTGTGGACACCTCTACTCACCCCTTTTGCCTGTGTGAACAGGGTGGCATCATAGAGGCTCGGTTTCCTCTAATATGAAATGGTCCTTCAAGGGCCCTCTCCAGGAAATGGTTCATGACAGTCAGTGCAGGTGCACCACACAACTGTGCCACATGTCCTCCCTTTGCCTTTCATTTCCTTTCCCCCCTTTCCTCCAACTGTCATTGCTCCTTCCCTCTCCTTCTCTTTCCATCTTGCACACTCCTATCAATGTTATCCCCTCACATTCCCCACTCTGCACTCAAGAACTGCAACAACAGCTCAAGTCAATTGCCATCAACATCACTCACCTTGCCACCCAACTCCTCATGCTCTCTCACCTACATCTATCCCCTGTGCCACTAGGCTCCTTTCACATTCTCCCCCCTTCAGCATTATGTTCTTGCCCCTCTGACTAACTCTCAAGCATCATCCTTGCCCCCACCACATGTCTACACACAAACTCAGATGACACACATGCATTGTCATCATTGCCTCACCTGAGGGCTCACTGCCTGTAGCATGTCACCCCTACATCATCACCACACCACCTCATGCTCTTGGACATTGCAGTAGTATGAATAGGACTTCAGTGTAGATTGTCTTCCAGTTTGTCTTAGGTACAATATTTAATGCCCAATAGCTTTATGGTTTTGAATATGAGTCCTTCACAGCTCAGTGAATTGAACCAGCAGTTCCGGCTTCCTTGTGTCCTCATTATCATCTACGTCTGCCTGAAGAACACTTTGACTCCCCCAAGATCTTCCTCTTTTCCTTCAAGAACACATGCACACACACATCTGGTCTTGTGCTCGTGCCCATGCTTCCAAGACATCAAGCTCATTGCCTCCAAGACATCAAGCCTCACATCTCAACTCTTGCTTGTTCTCCTCTCAGTTTCTTCCCTGTCCATACCTGCACTCAGATCAAGTCAATGGACTCTGCATGCCTGTGGGGGCATGTTACAATTGGGTTCAGCACCTCTTCCCAGTTGTCATCTGTGGGACCTCGGACAAGGGTTGAAGGATCTTTTGAGAACTTGCTGAGTGGATTTCCCACCATCACTAGAGGGGTTTCACTTGGTATTCACTCAATTGCTATGCAGAGTTGGGAGAGCAGCTCTGCCTCATCAGATGGTGGCCCACCACCACCAGATCCAAACTTTTTTTTTGGCCTCTGGCTGGACCCCCCCCCCTACCCAAGGTTCAGGATTCCCATTCCACCACCCCCTTGGATTTGCTGACTGTTGCTTACTGATTGCTTTCTGGCTAGCTGACTGATACTAGGAAAGGAATGACTCACATGTGAGTTGTTATTGATATTTTTGTTTTGAAAATTCTCTTTGCAGATAGTAGATGGTCTCAGCTATGTGCTCCCTAGGTTTCATACAAATTGGATCAGTGGTTATCAAGTTATGATATAAATACTCTGATGTATCAAGGGTTGAGCCTTATGCTCAACTTACTCTTTGAATTCTCATATATTCTTTCAATCTCTCAGAACTCTACTTCTAAAGTGATAAGAGGCCCCTCTCATCTCATACATATACATTCTTGTCTGAGATAATATCAAAGACTCTCAAAGTCTAGTGCTTGAACTATATCAAGCAACTCTATCACTTAGAAGCTAATAAGATTAAGCGAATCTTAACATGATTACTCCACAGAAGAGAGGGAGAGCACAAGAAAAAAGGAAGATGATGAGTCCTCCAACAATGTTGAGCAAAGTCAGAGCCAGCACAAGAGACTTGTAATTGGGAGAGTACAAGACAAGAAGATGCAGCAGGGAATAATACAAAACTAATATTGAGGTATTCCCTTGCTTTTCCATGTGCTTAGATACTGAGACTATTTGGGGCTGTATAGTACTTGGCAGAACAATAGAGGGTGTCATAATGATTGTTGGTAAGGTAACAAGAGCCTAGAACAAACCAGAATGGAGGAATCATAACACACACTAGCATGAATAACATTTGATTGATCCACCAATTGTGCTTGCTGTTGAGACAGTGTGATTTAAGGACATGATAATATCTAAAATGATTGAGTCATCTTATCTTCAGATTGGGCTGGATCACATACACCTAGATCAACATATTGGTATCACCTCCCTCAAAGATGTGGATATGGTGATTTTTACAGTGGACTCTGGACTACATATGCACCTCTGGCATCCATTCAGACCTGAGGTATTTCAAGAAGCTTTCTGGAACCTGAGGATCAGTGGAGATCTCCAACCAGATTTGTAGAAAGTCAGTCTGATCATCTGTATGTACTAGTATCTCTTGATCTTATCCCACAGATCAGGAAATTTGGTAGTATTGAAGTGCAATCACATTGCACACAACACATGCCACTCACAAAACCAAAACCAACTCCTTGGATAGGCAACCTTGTGGGCAGCAATCTGTGCACCATCATAATCAGTCATGATCATAAACAGCAGATTGTTGGACTAGTATCCCTGACCCAACAGACAAAAATGGATATAGTTTCTGTTGATCCAGTTTGTTGGGAGAACGCACTCACAAAGGCAATTGTGATTGTGGAGCATGTGCTGGCATGATGGAGGTGGCAAGGGAGTGGCATTGGGCAGGGCCATTCTGCCTTCATGTGGTGTGTCAATTTGTCACTTGTCAGGAGGGTGCACATGACATCACAGCATGCATTGAGGGTGAGATGGTGGGGGAGTGGTGTTGGGTGGGACCATCCAGCCACCATGTGCATTGGTTTGTCAGGAGAATGCATGTGCAAAGGTGATCAGAGTTGCATGGCATGTGTTGGCAGGATGATGGAGGGGGCAAGGGAGTGGCATTGGCAGGGCTGTTCAACCTTTGTGTGGTGTGTTGATTGGTTGGGAGGGCATCCCTGTTGTGATTGCAAAGGCATGATGTCTGTTGCTGGGAGGATGGCAGAGGTGCAAGGGAGCAGGATGTAGTGGGTGGGCATCATTGCAGTGGAAGGAAGAGCATGGTGCAACATTGACCCTCTGTTATGCCACAATTTCCATTTTGAGTACAACAACTTCTGTTTTCAAGTAGTTTATTCTTATTATTAAATAGTTATATTGATTTTCTGAATTCTAAAGATGTTCAAGCACAGCTCTGCTGACAAAGTCCAACAGTCTGGATTTGGGTGCCACATTTTTGCAAAATTCCAAAGACTCTGGTTGGCTTGGTGTGACATTATCCAATCACATTTGGGTTGGCCTCATCATGTCAATCTACATTGCCTGGCATCAACACATTCCTTACTTGGAATCATAGACAACACATATGCCATAATGGCATGCAGAGAGATGATTGGCATTCAGAATATATGCAGCTCTACTACTGGTAGCCCCTCTACTAATATGCAGGGTGACAGCCAACAAGCAGAGACTCAAAAAAAATGTTATTTAAACTTGTGGTACACGAAAAGAGAGACTTTTCATGAAAGCAGGAAGCATCCAAGTTTGAACATCCATAATATACTGGAATTATGAACTAAGGTGTTTCCGCATGTATTCACGATCGTTACTCAAATGCTTCCGCGTCTTATCCACCACTTCCAAATGACGGGAAACGCTCCAGTCATTCGGGTCATTCTCGTGCAACCTTGCCAAGTTATTCCTCAGTGGTCTAGTGGTCCGAAGAAAATGGTCTATCGTAGCGACATGAGCAAAGCTTGGGTCGCTTGGGAGCATCCTTAAGTGCGTTTGGCATGCATTACAGTGCTGTACCCACTCCTCACTTGTTGATGACAATGCCTCTTGGTGTGGAGACAGGTCTATCGAAGGAAGGGGCTGGCTGGGCTGCGCATTTCTTCGAGGTGAAGTCAATCTCTGAGGAGAAAGAGGACTTGAAGAAACACAAACGATGAAGTGATGCCAACAGCAAGGCAACATATTGCAAAAACAGAGGAGGTTCGCATGTTGATTGGGAATATGGATTTGTGAAAACAAGGCTGATCAGGATCATGACGGCAGGTCTATACATTACATCCGTCGGATCATTTTAATTGATGCGACGTGGATGCAGCGACGTATTAAGCGAGGCATTGTATACCTTGACTGAGATGAGACGTTACCCGATAATCCTTGATGCGTGCGCCATAAGCGCCCGAGTTTCTCAATATGTTGGACATACCCCTAGGACGTGGGGCTTCGGGTACGGCTTCATCCAGACTCGGGCCGCCATCGTGTCGTCTCATATGTGCGTCAGAACTGTGTGCGATTCAGCGTCCCTTGAACATAACATATGCACGACAAAAAGATGATCGTCCGCTTAGGGTAGGGTTTTTTCCGGCCCGGCTTGGCCTGAAAGCCCCGGCTTTGGCTCGGCCCGAGGCGGCTTTGGCTTTCTAAAACCCCAGGCCGGGTCAAGCCGTCAACCCCGGCTTGGCTCCAGCTTGGCCTGGCCTAGGCCACGGCTTTTGTACGTAAGATTTTCTGTATGTGAGCCCGCTGGCCACATGACTTGTAACAGGCCCCTTGCGCGCCACTCCCTTTGTCTTTCATCCCACTCACATCCCTCCTTCCAACTATCATCATTCCTTTCACCTCACTCTCCTTTCCTCGTGTTCCCACTCTCGACGTCATCCCCACCGCGTTGTCCACTCCATGTCAGCAGACTACGACAACAGCTCAATTCGATCGCCGTCGACGTCACTCGCCTTGCCGCTCAACGCCTTCATCTCTTCGGTCTTCAAGTTGGAGCATGGCTCCTCCCCACACTTCGACCTACGGCACGACACCATCGCCGTCCGGCTGTGCCTCGCGCCCTCCCAAGACCGTCCCTCAAGCATCGTCCTCACGTCCGCCACACGTCTACGCATGGACCCGTATGACACGTTTGTCATCATCACCATCGCCTTACATGAGGGCTCACTGCCCACAGCGCCTCGCCCATCGTCATTGCCGCCCTATTTGAGGGCTCGCTGCCCATAGCGTCTCGCCCCCAACATCATCGCCGCATCGCCTCGCGCTCGCGGATTCGCAGTAGGAGGACTTTAGAATAGCACTTTTGTATTTAAATATCAAATATATCACGGAGTCGTTATGTTCTGGAGAGCATGATGAGCATGGTAAGAGCATGGATTATACATGTGGAATGAGTGAAGTCCAATGTATAACATGGTACGCTGCGGGACGAAGCGATCTAAGACTGAGGAAAGGGATTACAAGCAATCAACGCGACTGAGCATTGCACATTGACATATAGGCCACCAAGGCTTACCTTGTACATGTACTTGACTCAAGCAAAAAGGAAGGTCGAGAGGGAAGCACAGATACGATGAAAAACGACAGGGAACGATGGTGTCCATGTCCATATCCATGCAAAGTTGATAAATTAAAGTTTGATGATTACCCCAAATGATCAAAGCCGGGGCTTGACGGCCCGGCTTTGGCTTTTCAAACCGGGCCAAAGCCGTCACGAAGCCGTCACTTTGGCCCGGCTCGGCCCGGCCTATTTCGGCCTGGCTCGGCCCGGCTCACGGCCTGAGGCCGGGCCGGGCACATCCCTAGCTTAGGGGTCGATGCGTGCTCATCTACGAAGGGTGGCACAACGACCACTAAACCCAGAATGTCTGACATGACACAGTCAGTGAAGAACAGACCTGCACATTCTGTCGACGATCTCAGAGACAAACTTGGGAGCATAAGCCTCGCCAGTTCTCCCAGCACGCAGACGGCGGCTCAGCGCTCAGTCACCAGAACCCATCATCAACATTGTTCGCACGGGCACTCAAGTACTCAAGTGCCGCAAGACGCACTGCTCGAGTTGACCGCGCGATCCGCGCACTACCACGTCAACCGGCTGGACTGGAACGAGCTCTACCCGCAGCCGGTGCTCTCGCAGACGCCCACGTTGCGGCCTGCATCTCGGTGTTCACGAACGCGGCACATTCACGGAATGGAAAGAATGGCGCGTCGATGCACGCAAATGCGCCTGCCTACCTCTCAGCACAGCTCAGCATGACAGTCGCTCGGCTCGTGCGGCTCGCCCGCGTGCTCAGGGACGTGCAGCAGCTTGCGATCTCGCGCGGGCCAGGCCCCGCAGGCAGCTTCAGTCTTGTGTGCGAGAACGGCGAGCTACGCATGTATGGGCGCAAAGGTGCGAAGAGTTGCTTGCCTCCAGACGTGAAGGTGCGATTTACTGCTGTTGAGGCAGGCTCACCTGCTTGAGCCGGGACAAGATTTGTTACGTGGGGCCATTCGTCTTGCGAATGCGCCATCCTTCTGGGTCCTTATGGCCATCTGGATTTGCCTTACTGTTGTAAGGTATGTGAGCCTGCTGACCGGGAAACTCACATGACTTGCACTTGCCACCATGTCGCACGTCCCTTCATATTCTCCTTCCCTCTTGCACCAATTCTTCGACATCACCACCATGTACCCCACTCTGCACCTGGGACATCAGGAAAAACTGCATTTGCAAATTGAAGGTAATTGTCAGCAATTTGCTTCGAGTCACCCCAATTAGTCGATTCCTGCCCAAAGGTTGCATTGATAGAATTCGCAAGTCTTAGATCAGTCCCTTTTTCATTTGCAAGAATAAGTAGCTTCCGGCCAATTAAAGGGCGACTCGGATCGCGGTCAAGTGACGCTCAGCCTTTTTTTGACACGACAGTGACAGTGGCCCGAGCCAGGCACAACACGGCTGCGCACCTCCCTCTCATCGTGGTCATGGTGGGTGCGGTGTTGCTGCTTGCGCGCTTGCCTACGCCCGGTGTAAGCGCACCATCCTATCTGAGTTGGAGTTGGTTCCAGGCATTGCAACCGCTGCGGACCTTCCCATGAGTACCGTGCTGTGTAGTTCGTGCTGCGTCGCGACCGCGGGAGCTGCAAACCATGGCTTGGAGGTCAGCAAGCAACGACGTCCGAGTTAGTTCCAATAAAAATTAATATAAAAACAAGAAATCGGGCCGCGTTCAAGTTGACCGTACCTTATCGGGTCATGGTACGCATCGTATCGTATTGTATGTCGGCACTAGTGTGCGAATGTGGTGCGAGAGAAAGTAGTGTTCGCCCAAGGGGAACGTGTAGACCAAGGAAGGGAAAATGGAGTAGCAGATGGAAAAACAAGGCAAGAAGGCGGCACGGCGAAGACGTAGTGTTATCCCAGATCAGCGAAGTTGCCGCGGCGCGCAGGAGGCGCTCTGGTGAGGGACGCAAGAGCGCGAGGCGTAAGGCGAGGAAAACTTAGTGGGACGCGAGTACTCATAAGGGAGCGGGGAACAGCGGCAGTTCCCGGCAGCATGATGGTGTACGGGTTGGGGCGCGAGTTAGAAAGCGATGGCGGCCGGAATCAATGACGTAGGGGACGCGGTAGTGTGCGGTGGTACGCGAGGGCGGAATGAGCGAGCGAGAAGTCCAATCGCTTGCGAGGTCAAACGAGCCAGGTGCGATTGGGATCCTTGAACACGAGTGAGACATAACGAAACTAATTTGTCGAACGAAGGCGGCGGCGCGCTCAAGGTCGGTTGACGAAGGATAGAAAAAGGGGGAACGAGAAGGAGACTTTGGGGTTTATTTGTCTGCCCCCCTTCTAAGGCAAAGCGGGGCTTTATATACGTGTCGATCGTAAGTACTCAGAGGTGTATTGTACCGAACCGGTCGATATCCTACCGATGCTAGCGCATAGCTGGGTGGTGGACTTTAGAGAAATGGGGGCGTAGAACGGATATGCGCGGAATCGAAGAGCTGTACGTTAGTTCGTAGTGTCCGTGCTGAGTCTAAGAGAACGGATGTGTACGGTATTGGGTGAGGGTGCACACGTTTGAGCATGCGGCCTAGTCGTCGATCATATCGAGACTGAATGCGTTCGTATCGCAACTAAAACTGAAAGAGAAGAAAGGAGAGTCCGAAAATGTAGTAGAACATACGAAGGGCCGAGTCAAAGAGAACGGATATGTGTGGTATTGGACGACGGAGGCGTAGACGATGGTGCGCGCATTCGGCGATGTGGCCGAGTCGTGGATTGTATCAAGACTAAGTGTGTTCGCATCGTGAGAGGGGTCGAGTCTAAGAGGGCGGATATGTGTAGTATTGGACGACGGGGGCGTGGGCGTTGGTGCGCGCGTTCAGTGATGTGGCCGAGTCGTCAATTGTATTAAGACCAAGTGTGTTCGCATCAAGACTAAAACTGAAAGAGAAGAAAGGAGAGTCCGAAAACATAGTAGAACATACGAAGAGCTGAGACTAAGGGATTGGGTATGCGTGGCATTGGGCAACAAGGCACGGTGGTGTCGTCGAGTGGGTCTCTTCGGCAGAAGTTAGGATGCGTCAGGCTTTACCCAATGTGGTTGTGGTGGTGATCTCGCCTTGGGTGGGTGACGGGCGTATGCGCTGGGCGGGCGACGAGTGAAAGAGGGCGGTGGTGGGCGGAAGGAGAAGGTGTCGGGCGGGGTGCATGTTCGAGTGTTTGACTTTGACGAGTCGACGCGGGTCGCGTTTTTCGTGATGCCCGGTCCGGCCCGGTCCGCGCCTAGGCTGATCGCCTTACGTATCGATACGCATCCGTCCGTCACTTTTTGAAGCGGGGTTCCCGATGTCGAACAAGTACGGTAGCAGGCACTACGTAGTGATCCGTCAACGTCAACTTATTTCTATTTTCATAGATGCCTCCGTTCTTCCCCTCAACTTCGGGGTTTTTAGCAGATCTGTCGAGGCGAAACGATTCCGTTCTCAGGCAGCCCGTGCCCGTGCGTTTCGTATGGCGCACGGATGGAGGTGGAGCCTTCTTTCTTCGATATTGAAGATAAATCTAAATCAAATATATCAAAAGCTGTGCATCATGGGGCGACGATGAGAAATAACCCGATTCCCGCTTACTACTGCAACGGGTACATTACATCGTCTTGATTGCACACCACCAGTTATCCACTCGTGGCTGACGAATGGCCTTTGATTTGCGTGCGAGAATCCACTGCAAGAGGTGATACGTTAATACCAGTACAAGCCCGAGTCCGCGGCGGCCCAGGTGAGGATTATTTGCTTGCTAACAACGTTGCACGGCGAACTGAAGGTGAAACACGACCCATTAAAGGCGACGGGAACGGGGCAAGATCTAATTAATAGCAATGATCCGGGGCAAGCGTTCAAGATATTCAAGGCCGGCGATAATTCCATCAAGAAACTTCTGTTCCACTCGACGGGAGGAAGATGTCTGATATTCTCACGGGAAATCGCAGAAGACATCTTTTATGGCCCGATAATCGTTTCAGTTCAATCCATTCGTCCTAGGCAGTACAGTGAGTACAACGCATACATTTACATTAGGAGTCTTGGTAGCTAGAGTAGTAAAGTTCATGTTTGCAAAGAAAATATTTCAGATGGTTACATCGATGTCAACATCTGGCAGCTAAATACTCCTGGAGCTTCCTGGCGAGGCGCTTGGCCGCGACCTCGAGTCTTTCGTCCTTCGCCCGTTCGACATCAACGATCGTCCGGCGCGAGGGACCTATAACGCCGACGCGCCTCGGGGCGAACGTGACGCTGTACGCAGAGAGGTTGACACGCGTGGGGGCGAGGTAAGCGCGAAGGAGGTCGTCGAGGCGCGCGCGGGGTTGCATGAGGTCGAAGAGGTCGCGAAAAGCCTCCGGCTGTCCGAGATGCAGCTCGGACTCGTCCGCAAAGACGTCGTCATGCACCTTGAGCGCGATGAACAGATCCAGGACGACAGTCTCGCGACTCCGGTTGAGTGCCGTGCCAACGCTACCTGGGGGCGTCTGAAGCGGGAAGGGATCGGAGGTGTATGGGGGCCGGATAAGGGAGGTGTACGAGGGGAGAAAGGTCGAGCGCAGCACGTGCATGCAAGCTGGGCGAGATAAGATTCAGTGGTCAGCACTCTGGTAGGACGACGCAAGTAGGAGGAGGGAAAAAGATTGGAGCAGAGACTTTGGCCCTTGCTTCCTTCATGGATGAAAGGAAGGAGCATACCTATGTAGAAGGTGCGATTAACCAGCCTCAGGGACGCAGTGAGCCAACGAAGCGTCTTCCTCTGCCTTTCCACCTTGTTGTAGCTTTTATCTGGAGCCTGGGGGAATGTCCGATGGACGACATGCAACAACAGGTGGGAGGGCAGATCAGAAAGAGTCGCAAGTGTACGATATGGGGCTGAGAATGGGGGGGGATGAAGGGATTCGGGAACAGGAAGGGGAGTAGGGATGTTCGGGTTCGTTCGTGGAAGGGAGTAGGCGGGCGGAGGGGGAAGCATCGTCTTCTCATCAATAACGACCATGGCTGATATACGGCGTCAAGGTAAAAAGCAAGATTGCCTAGGTACTAGGTCCTAGGGTACATTGAAGCAAATGTGGTAAAGTGCCATTGGGTGAGGGGCAATGCCATGCATCCGGGGTCCGCATCCATATGAAAGGGACCCCGAAAGCGGGTTGATTCAGTCAATCCCTTCAGCCCCGAACCCCGGCAAAGTCAAAACGCAACTGTCGAACTATTCCTTATTATTTCCCTTTTGTCCAATCCACATGGGCCCTCCTAGGAGTCACAGGCGTGGCCCAAAGGCTCTTTTACCATGTATGTTTGACTCTTTCTCGCGTCCTGCGTTTTTGTTTTGGAGAAACTTTCTACTGCGGTTACTGATGGCACCAACGTGCTTGCAGTGCGCTCGCGCACGACTCGCTCTAGCAAGGGCAAGGTGAGCCTCATATCTCACTTCTCTTGTCCGCCCATCATCCTGATCGTTGCACATCTTTCTCCCTCACCCTTTCCCCCCCTCCTCTCCCGCCCCCTCACGTGCTTTCCCTTCCCATCATTTCCTCTTTGTTCGCTATCGCCAGCTCCTCTCAGATCCGGACACCAACACACAACAGCTCACGGAACAGCTCCGTCAGCTCGGTCTCTACGCCGCCGACACAGTCGGCGACGGAAATTGCCTTTTTCGCGCGCTCTCGGATCAATTATTTGGCACCGAGTCTCGCCACCTCCAGCTTCGCAAGGATATTTGTGATTGGATACAGTCACACAGCGTCCGTTATGCCCCCTTCGTTGACGATGAGCGTGGCTTGGATGTTCACCTTTCCCTCATGCGTCAACCTGGTGAGGCCCCCACCTGGTTGCTATAATTGGCTTACTTAAGCGCCCGAACTGCTTCGTAATCTCAGCCACCTACGGAGGGCATCTCGAACTCTCCGCGTTCGCCCATATGAAGAAGTGTAATGTCAAGGTCATCCAACCCGGTCTCATCTATCTCATAGAGTGGGCTGCCGGCTGGGATCCTGTAGCGGTCGCAGTGGCCAAGGAAGCACCCACGTCATCGACATCATCTCTCGCCACAACCCTCATCGAACGAGATCCCGTCATGAACGATCGATCAAGACGGGCAGCACGCCGGGAAAGCAGGCGAGCCGATAGGGTGAAAACCCGTTCAGAGAAGGCTGCAATGTTTAATAAAGATGATGACGATGACGGTGCCGAAACACCCACAATCTACGTGGCGTGAGCGTTCCCCTCGTCTCGCGCGATTCTCATATCGCTCACGCCCCACATTCGCAGCTATCATGATTGGGAACACTTTTCATCAATCCGAAACCTCCGCGGACCGCACTCCGGCCCGCCAAACGTTTGCGAACTCCCTGCAGATTCATCACTCCGTGACCTTCCACAGACTCCTAAACTATCCCCCAAACCCCCAAGCAAGGCACGTGCACGTGCAGGGTCGGCCTCTGCAACCAAGCTACCCCTTGTTCACGTCTCGGCGCCGAAACCACTTTCACGTCCGCGGCGGAGCTCGCGTGCGCACCGACAATCCGCATCTTCGTCCACCGCCATCCCTGTGGTAGTAGCACCACCGACACCAGCTGATATCCCTCTCCCAAGCTCGCGATCATCCTCACCTCCAGCATTACCGTCGCTACCACCAGGACTATACGCACGCGAGCGTGAATACCACCGTTCTCCAAAACGCTCATTTGATGAATCATCTGGGTCGTCTGAGGTCTCCGCAACGAGTACGAGCGCTGCGAAACGCACGCGGCGCGGGACAGCGCGGGGGCTCCCTGCTGTGCCGCGGGGCGTGGATGTAAATATGGACGCGGATGTAGATGTTGATGGCGATAACGGCGAAGGTGACGGGGATGCCGATGTGGACGCAGATGCAGACGCGGATGATGCGGACACACCGGCACTATCCGAGACGGCCTCTCTAAGCCCTATCTCTTCTCCGTCGTCGTCTCCATCACCACCGCCCGTTCCAGCCCCCGCTCCACCGCGGCTGACGAAGAGAGAACGCAAGGCTGCGGGGTTACCTCGGCACCGCGGTAGTGCGGGGAAGATCGTGATCCCTGGTGGACGGTTTCGCGGTGCCTCCGCCACCACTCAAGGTAGTGAGAACGCAGACGGTGAATGGGTGCGCAATGGGACTGGACGGGTGGACGTGCGCGGCTTTCGCGAATTGCGCATCTAGCGACCTTGTCATCGTGATTCGACGGCCCTCTACCCGCACCTGCGTCTCATTTGGCCGCGTATTTGATCGCGATTTTTGGCATACTCTACTCTCCTCCGGTTTGGTTTGGTCTTCATCGCTTTGCCCGCATTGCATGCAATATTCGCAATCATCACCCCATCGCAATCCCTTCCCCTGGACTTTCCTCTCACCAGCACCAGCACCAGCACCTCCAAGACTCATGCATGTTTCCCATCACGATTGGACATGACAAGCACGACAGACTTGCTCACTGTGTATATCACTGATGTCTTTTCTCCTCTCATCCTGTTCCAGTGTAATACAGATAGAGGACACGTCGTCTATTCCAAACCCAACGAACTCGACAGTATTTATATGTACGGTGCACGATGTGTATAATCTACAATTGACTTATATAACAGATGGAACGGTTTGATACCTGGGATATAAAGGCTGCGCCAGTGCGAGTGGAATTGGGGTTGGTCTGTCGTGTGGTGTGAGGATGTGGCACAGTACGATCGCACCCCAACCTTGAGGGGTCCGTACGATCAACAAGGACACGGCAATGTCTGGTACGCCCACCTCATCCAAGTTCGTTAGCCTCTTGCGCAGGTCTCTCCGCTCCTCTGACGCCGTGCCAACACCCGCCAATCCGCCACCAGGTAGATTTCTTTCTCTTACGGTTCTCTCGATGCACTCGCTGATTCGGACCTATTTGCTTGCGCTGTTTTCGTCAGGCGTCGATTATCCAATACCGGGAGATGTGGCGTTCCTGCAGCCTAGGGCCATTAGGCCAGATACGAATATAGGACCGTTCGAGGTGTCCATCGTGTAGAAAATTGGTAGTTTATTGAAAAGGCAAAATAGATTATATTCGTTGCTGAGTGAATGTGCTACATCAGCAAACCACAAAAAAAATTCCCGGGTTTTTGTTGGTTTCCGCTGGTTTCCCAGTTTCCGGAAACCGAAAACCCAGAAACTGGGAAACCTGGTAGACATCATGAAGCACACTGGAAAACAATTCAAGTTTTCTATGGTCACATCGACTGTCTGAGTGAGCGACACTGGCACCTTGCACTGGCATGTGCAGACAACAATGGTGACAATGAATCCCTTCATCGTGCTG